>CAUYPK010134255.1:0-17906 GCA_963574355.1 Loris lydekkerianus | reverse complement strand
ATTTCGGCTCTTTGCCTCTTATCATTATTTTGTATACTGTGGCTCTTTGCCAAGTTTGGATTTTGTTATGCTGCTTCTGAGGAGGGACCTCTGAGGAGCGATCTCCGAGCGCGTAGTCGAACTTGTTCGCCACCCCTGATGTCATAGATCATGAATACATTTATGTATATGTGGGGTACAATGTGTTGGGGTTTTTTATACAAGCTGACATGGTTACAGTAAACCAATCAACATACCTTTCACCTCATTTACTTGATTATTGTGCTAAGACATTTATGTTCTACACTTGACAGACAAAACGACAACCTGCTGTTCACTCATCTTCATTACTATTAGAACAACTAAGGAAAATGGTCAATCCAATGGCACAATTCATTCCAGAAGACAGAATAAGCTTGGTGGACTCTTCTACAAAAGTTTCTCACTGCAAACCCCTTAAATACATCCATTTTAGGTAAATATTTGTATCACTGAAGAAGAAGAAATCAATATAAAAGTCTTAAGTTTTATAACCAGTATAATTATCGAGAATTATAAGGGAAGTAAAGGGATAAGGAATACATTAATAACAAAGTCAAAAAGGATGTTCCAGATGCAGATAACCCAAATCAGGAAAATTAGGTCTAAGCCCACCAACTTCTCCTCCATCTTCCTGCTCTCTTTACCCAAAAGACACTATCTTAAAAAATAAATAAATAAATAATAGATTTCAATTCCATTTATTAGTAAGAGGCATGCAACTTGCCCCCTTTGTGCAAAACAATCTCTCATATATTCATCTTCCTGTCTTTCACATATATAAAGAAAGTGATGTACTTAGATATATGTAACCATCTCTTATAGATACATAATGAATTAACATACAGAAATAACCAGCCCACGCAAAGTAATTCCTAAAATGAAAACCCGCTCTCCAATGACAGATGAAGCCATAGATAAACTATACACAAATATCAGCTATATTCAGAGAAAACAAAAAAGGCATAATCATGATTTCTTTAATGCAAAAATAGTTTCAAGCAATACAGTAATCTATATCTAATCTTTCTCTTCTTCATCTCTGGGACGCAAGAAGTCTCATTATTTATGCTAAACATAGCTCAAAGACCCTATTACAAGATTGGGGTAGGAGGGACAGGCAAAATTTATACAGGCAAAATTATTGTAATAGAATTCTTGGATTTTACTCTAACAAAATTAGAAAAACTGAAAGTTTCTGAAATGAATAAGAAAGGTAATCAATCATTCACACCTCCCTTCAAAAAATATTTCTATCAGGAATATTTTGCTTAAAGCCTATTATTAAAATACCTACTAAAAAGAAAATAGGAGTTTACCAAATGCAAGAACAATGTACGTTATGACTCTAGAGATGCTTACATTTTTATAAGAAAAAAAAATTTCCATTTAGAATAACTTCTGATACAATATTAGTAATCATAGTCCTTTACCCCAGGGTAAATCTTGGGGGGAAAAAAATTGGCTGATGTTTATAAACATTTATCTCAAATCAAGAAAAAAATTAACACATGCAAAAATCAAATCTTAACAGCTTAAATCTACAAAAATCTACCATTTTTAAAAGTCAGTGATAAAAAGTGAAGCCTTAATTTGATGTGGAGATAACAAATTTATAGATACCATGTTTGTATGATAAAAATAAAAAATGTTTTTTAAAGTCTTCAAAACAGCTATAACTATGAACTATCAATTGTTTAGACAGTAAAACCAAATAAACAAAGAGGAACCTTCTATTTAATGAGGTATGAAGATCTTGTCTCCTTTTAACTCCTTTTCTACAAATGCTTTCTGTATTTTTTTTTTAATTAAATCTTATCTGTATATATTAATGCAATCATGGGCCAGCATACACTGGTTTTATATACAATTAGAAATATTTTCATCAAACTGGTTAACAGAGCCTTCCTGGCATTTTCTTAGTTATTCTGTTAAGACATTTATATTCTACATTTAGTAAGTTTCACATGTACCCTTGTAAGATGCTCCGTAGGTGTAATCTCACCAATCATCCTCCCTCCGCCCATCCTTCCCTCTCCCCACCCCTCCCTTTCCCCTTTCCCCTTTCCCCGTATTCTTAGGTTATAATTGGATTATAGCTTTCATATGAAAGCCATAAATTAGTTTCATAGTAGGGCTGAGTACATTGGATACTTTTTCTTCCATTCCTGAGATACTTTGCTAAGAAGAATATGTTCCAGCTCCATCCATGTAAACATGAAAGAGGTAGAGTCTCCATCTTTCTTTAAGGCTGCATAATATTCCATGGTGTACATATACCACAATTTATTCTTGATCATGAAAGCCCTAATACAAAAGCTATAATCACGTTAAAATTTCTCCTATTCTCAATTTTTAGACTACATCCCATAATGTGGCAAAAAAATTACTTATTTTTTGGAATTTATTTTATTGAGCTATGTGGTTGGAAATGTAGGGAACGTTTGGTGTTACCACAGGGAACATCCCTCTTCATAGAGTATGTCCATTCTGATCTTTCTGGGGTACTCTGTGGAACTTTTTCTTCTTCTTGGAGAAGCTCATGCTGCCTGCAGCCTCTTGCAGACCAGTGATGATTGTCTCCTCCTTAGAAGAGAATTTCCTCTTTTTTTTAAGACACTTTTGTCTGCCTCTTCAGGATCTCTGTTTCCTCCTTTGGTGAAGATTTCTTCTTGAAAGAACTTAACACTGCCAGTGCCCTCCTCAAGATAACTACTAACCAACTCCTCATTGGAAAAAGATTTCTTTTTCTTGGATTTGGAGACAAGAATCAATGGGTGCTTTTTCTATTCCATACTCCTGAGGAATTTCCTGGGGCTTTTGCTTGTGCTTTTGCTGAGGGCAAGTGCAGCCAGTTTCCTTTCCTTCTTCAAGCATTTCTCCACTTTACTAGTAATCTCAGCAGCCACTTCCTCCGCCTGAACCACTTCTTCCTTCATGATCTTCGGATTCTTCATGGAATCCCTCTAGCCTCACAAAAGGACTGTGCTGCTTAACTTGTCATCAAAATTAAGGACTGCTGCTTCTTAACTTGTCATTGTCAACTTAAGGACTGCTGCTCCTTAACTTGTCATCAAAGTTTCTCCCCATATACTGTGGTCAAAGCAATTGATTCATGAGGCAATCCTGCATTTGTTTGCCAGGTATCAGATGAGGACTTTGTTCTTGGCAGCTGCTTGGCCAATGAAAGTAAAGTGGAAAATGAGTCCATGTTTTGGTATGTTACTCTTTGCCTACAGGGTTCTGGAAACTTTATCCCTTTACTGGGCCCTGAGAATCCTGGCAAAAATTTTAAATTAGTTTCTTTAAAGTTTTCCAAACAGAAAAATTTTAAAGATTTAAATCAAAGAGAAGGAAGGACATTATGAAAAAAACCACAGTTAAACATCATATTCAAGGATGAAGGACTATAGCTTTCTCCCTAAAATAAGGAAAAAGACAAGGATAACTGCTTTCACTATTGTTAATCAACATTGTATGGGAAGTTCTAGCCAGACAATTAGGCAAGAAAAAGGAATAAAATTTATCTAAATTGGAAAGGAAGAAGTAAAACTATCTCAGTTTGCACATGATATGGTTCTGTGTATAGTTAATCCCAAGGAATCTACAGAAATACTACTTAACTAATAAATCCAGCAAAGCTGCAGGATTCAAGATCAACACACAAAAATCAATTGTGTTTCTATACACCAGCGACAAACAAATCAAAAAAGAAATTAAGAAAACAATTCCATTTATAATGACAGGATAATGATAAGAATAAATTTAACCAAGAAGGTGAAAGACTTATACATTGAAAACTACAAAATGTTGACAAAAGAAATTAAGGAAAACTTAAAAATATGGAAGGACATCCCATGTTTACAGATTAGAAGACCTAGAACTGTTCAGAAATGCAACCTCTACCAAATTTCCAATGACCTTTTTTTCAGAAATAGAAGAGCCAATCCTCAAATTCATATGGAATTAAATGCGAGAGGTTCCAAATATTGAAAAAGAAGAAAGTTAGAGAATCACACTTCTCAATTTTAAAACTTACTACAAAGCTACAGTACTGGCATAATAAAAGACTTGTAGACCAATTATATAAAATTAAGAGTCCAGACATACATCTATGGCCAAGTGATTTTCAACAAGGATGTGAAGATCACTCAGTGGGGAGAAACTAGTCTCTGCAAGGAATGGTTCTACTGGATTGCCACATGCAAAATAAAGTTGTCCTCTAAATCTAACAAACAAAAATTCACTCAAAATACATTAACTAACAAAACAGAAAAAACTACAAAATTCTTATCAAGAATAGGGGTAAAATCTTTTTCTTTTTTTTTTTTCTAACTGAAACAGTTAACAATTTTATTTTCACATTTTACAATACAAATGAAAACTGCCCCCTTTTTTGGTTCCACTTCTTCCCTTCAAAACTATTCTTACTCTCTCCTTGATAGGAAGGGGGAGCAAGTTTTCCTTACCATGCATGCTATTAAGAAAACACCCAGCGTCACAGCACCATGATCTCCTGGTGAAGCAGAACAAGTAGTATAAAACTGACATAAAGAAAACTCCCCTCTATCCGTATCTGGTCGAGTCATTCCAGGACAAGTGGGCACCACCATGGGACGAGCAGGTCTCATCATTGGGGGCCCAGGCATCATTGGCATGTGACCTCCCATGGGTGCCTCATTCCAGGAGCAGGTCCCACTGGCATCATCCCAGGAGGAGGAGGACCCATCATTGGCATCATGGGAGGGCCCCCCATATGAGGTGCTGGCATCATACCAGGACGAGGAGGACCCAGAAGATTGAGGGGAGGTGGAATCATCACCCCTGCAGGAGGAGGAGCCAAGAATGAAGTAGGAGGTATTTTTCCTTGTTGAAATGCAGCCGTTTTGTCCATCAGGCTCTTCCATCCATTTCTGATAACAGTCTTTCACATTCTCTTTGTGCTTTCTCCCACTGCAGTGTGTCTTTCTCACAGATGGAGAGTCATGGATGAGATAGGTATCGCAGTAATCACAATAAAACTTGGGCATATTCTCTCCTGGCCGTTAACGACTCCGTTCTGGGGGGGGGTGGGGAGGGGTAAAATCTTCATGGCCTCAGATTTTGCAACAGATACTAAATATGACACCAGAAGCATAAACAAAAGAAAAAAGATAAATGGAATTGCATCTGGATTAA
Organism: Loris lydekkerianus; assembly: GCA_963574355.1. Classification (NCBI taxonomy): domain Eukaryota; kingdom Metazoa; phylum Chordata; class Mammalia; order Primates; family Lorisidae; genus Loris; species Loris lydekkerianus. The sequence continues at coordinate 12,710 of CAUYPK010134255.1, read as the reverse complement.
AAACTTCCATATGTGAAAGAAAACTATCAAGTGAATGAAAAGACAACCCACAAAATGGAAGAAAAATTTCATAAATCAAGGGTATGCCTTGAAAAATAAAGGACTCATAACTCAACAAATAAGTAGAAAAAAAAACTTTCAAAACTGTACAAAGAACTTGAGTAGATATTACTCCAAAAAAGATATATAGTATAAATGGTCAACAAGTATATGAAAAGATGCTCTATGTCATCCTTCATTAGGGACTTGCAAATCAAAACCATAAAGAAATACAACTACATACCCACTAGGATGGGTACAATTCAAAAAAGGGAAAATAACAATTCAAGTATACAAAGTTGGAATCCTCACATATTGCTAGTGGGAATACACAATGGCCATTCCTCAGAATTTAACACAGAAGTACCATTTGACCCAGCAATTCCACTCCTAGGTATATTCCCAAGAACTAAAAACTCAGTTCTCAAAACAAATACTTATACACAAATGACAGTACAATAGCCAAAAGGTAGAAACAGCCCAAATGTCTATCAATGAATGAATGAACAATCCATGAGATAATCATACAATGTAGTATTATTCAGCCATACAAATAAAAATAAATCACTGATAACCTGTGACAAGTGGATGAACCTTGAAAACATTATGCTAACTGAAAGAAGACACAGAAGGCGAAATATCCCAAACAGGTCAATGCTGAGTAAATAAATACAGATTGGTGGTTGCCCAGGGCTAGGGAGAAGAAAGTAGAAGTGCTTAATGGTACAGTTTCCTTCCATTGAGGGTGAGCAGGATGTTTTAGAACTAGATAGAGGTAAAAAATGGCAGAACACTGTGAATGTTCTAAATGCCATTGATTTCTTCACTCTATAATGGTTAATTCTGTTAGATGAATTTTACCTTAATAAAAAACTCAGACATCAAATGTCACAGCCTATTTTTTTTTTTTTCAAGTATCCACAGTAGAGGTCATTTATAAAAATTTAGTGTTAATTCATAATGGAAATCTCAATTTTACAGGTTATAATTTCTAATTACAACACAATATAACTAAGAATAATAAATTCAAAACAAAGAACTCTAATGATTTGCAATATTTTAACTTTCCTAAATAATTTAATTTTAAAAATTCAGGATACTTTAGATTCATAGTTCTTAAACTCCGATGTACATCCAGATTACCTGGGGGTCTTGTAATAAAAACATAGAAGCTCAGGTTCTATACCTAGAAGACTTTCAAATACTGATGTTAAATAATTCAAACTTAAAAGTGTTGGAGCTTCCAATTATTCTCTGTGGAATAAAAGAGGAATGTGGCATGCAGTTGTCATATGTGCCTTTTGTTTTCTTGTGAATAATTAAGACCAGAGAAGGCCCCCCTCAGACCTCCACCTATCCTCGCAGAGTATTAAAGTCATCTTCCTTGGAATGTAGCAATCTGTAACCAATCAAATCACTGGTCTCCTATGGAAAGTGGTATAATACTGCTAAAATTTCTCTGTCTCTTGCCTATGTAAGCGAAACCTTAAACTTCTCCACTTTGGAATTCTGACCCCATCTGGTTTGGAATTGGTGATTCCAGGTGGCTATCCTCTAGTTTACATTCAAATAAATTCTATACTTAATCGTACTTTCTGAATCTCATTATTTAAGGCCGACATATAGTAGGTCTTGAGTGTAGCTGAACCTCCTACGTTTTTAATTAACCCTCCAGCTGAGACCAATGCCCACCATTGTTGAGAAACAAACATTAGAAAAAAACATACAAACATAATATAAAAATTATGGGATTTATACAAAGTTGTACTCAAGTGTGCTGTATAAAATAATATTTTAAATAAAATTAGCACTCAAATTATGATTTTAAATAGATAAAAGTATTATTTTCAAAATCCCCAAAAATAGAAATATAGACAGCAGTAAAAATGAGTAGAAAACATAGAAAAACTTTAGAACACAGAACTTTAGGTGAGTTTGGTTCTTTATGGAAAAATTGACCAAATCCTAAAACTTCTAATATAATATAGAAGAGTAAATATAATGAAACTTTCTTTGCTTAAAAAGGAGAGACAGATAACTTTAACTTTCCCTTCCCCACAAGATAAAGTTTCCTATGGCTCCTGTTTACTCGGTGGCTTAAAACAACAGAAATGTATTCTCTTCGTCCTAGAAGCTAAAGTCTGAAATCAGTATCACTAGACCTAAAGCAGGCATCAGCAGGGCTACACTCCCACCAGAAATTCTAGTGGAGAATCTGTCTCTTGCCCCTTCCAGCTTCCTGTTGGAATGCCTTGACTTGGGATCACATGGCTCCATTCTCTGCCTCTGTGATCACGCTGCTTCCTCCTCTTCTCCAGCTGCCTCTCTTATACAAGGCTGGGCTACTGCCCCACCTCAAGATCCTCTATTTAATTTACAAAGACCTTCCTTTGCTATATAAAGTGACTTTACACACAATCCAAGGATTAAGACTTGGACTTCTTTTGGACAGCCATTTTTAGCCTATGACTTGGTATCTCCTTAAAAACCTAAAAGGTCAAACATTTTAGTCAGAAATTAGATACTAAGATAGTATCTAAGATACTATCTATCTAAGATAGTCTCCAGATTTATAATGCAAGTTTATAGGCCTTCTGACCCTGGGCAATATGCATACATACCACTGAAATTAACTGTTGGGGATCAGAAAATGATTTCCCAAACTGAATGCCTCAAAAGCAAAAGTTTTTCTCTGTCTTTCTCCAGCCTTCCAGTCTCTGGTCCCTCAGTCTCCCTTGAGGCTTGCCAGAGAAACTAACAGTTAAGAATAATATTTTTACCCAACTTTCTGCATAAACTAGACATAAATTATCTGACCTACCTTGTTTGATTGTAAGTTTAAAGGCCACATCGTTGCTCCATACCCAAGGCCAAGAATCTAAACAGCCAGGCCTTGCTAGGCTTCCTCATTCAGTCTACTACCATGAGCTCTACCTATGCCTTTTTTGTTCAATAGTCTTTCTACACAGCTATTCATAACTTGTAAACATAAAAATGGACATTTTCCCCACTATCCTTTGGTCTTCATCATTACAAAGGCTCTCATATCTTATAAAAACAAAAAGCAAATAAATTAGTATGCCTTTTCTCCTAAATCCATCTTTTGTCAGTGATTTTCAGCAAACTTTTAGGTGATGGGGAACTTTCCCCTTGACCCTTCATAACTTGGGAATCTCATCTATAACAGGAAACTATCACAGAGTTCATCCATTTGTCTCTCAAGAATGTAAGAAAAGTTTTTGTCTATTACATAAAATGAGTGAAATTCAGCTCAAATTTTGTAAGTTCTCTTAAAAACTACCTACATGCATATATCTGACACACATACTCAGTAAAAATGGAGCTTGTCTCTCTTCTATATTGGTCAAAAGAGGTCTTTTTGTTGGCAAGATTTTCTTACCCCAAAATACTTTACAGAGTTGGGTAATAATAAACTAAGGTTTTAAATAAATTTGAAATAAACTACTTTCCAAGAGCAGCAAAATTTATTTTTATCCTCTAAATTTTTCCAGACACATAATTTCAAGACCCACTAGCCCTTGAATCTCTTCCAGAATCAAGCAGTTTCATTCCATAAAAATCTAAATAAATTTCAGATGAATTAAAGAGTTACATGTAAAATATGAAAGCCGTAAAGAACTACATCAGGAAAATGGGCCAAGAATCAGTCACATATAAAAAGGTACCCTAAAAAAAAAAAAAAGACAAAGAAACCAAATTAAGGCATTGTGATACCATGTTTCCCACCACTACTTTTTCACATTTGACAATGATAACATGTAGCAAAGTGAGAGAACAGGAGAACAGGGATTCTTAGACATACTATTAATGATAGAAAAAACTGGTAAAGCACCTTTAAAAGGCAATTTGGCATAGCTGGCAAATTTTAAAATGTATATACATTTTTACCCAATAATTTCATTCTAATCTTCTATCCTACGGAGGCATTCATAAAAGTGAGACAAATAATATATGTACAAAAATGCTCACTAAAGCACTATTTAAGTGAGAAAATTACAAATAGATAAATTTCCATCAACAGAGAAATGGCTAAATTATGATACTGCCATATAATGGAATACTATGCAACCAGTAAAAAAAAAATGTACCGTCATCCCTTAGTATCCATGGGAGATTAGTTCCAGGACTACTAGAGGATACCAAAATTCACAAATGCATGAGTCCCTTATGTAAAATGACATTATATTTACACATAACCTATACATGTCCTCTCAAATATTGTAAATAAATCTCCAAATTACTTATGATACATAACATTATGTAAATAATTGTTATGCTGTATTGCTTAGGGAAGAATGACAAAAAAAAGTTCTGCACATGTTCAGCACAGAAGCAATTTTTTTCAAAATATTTTCCATTCTCAGCTGAGTGGTTAGAGCACCACCCCCATGCACTGGGGCTGGCAGGTTCGAACCTGGCCCAGGACCTGATAAAAAGTAAGAACAACAACAAAAAAATAGCCAGGCATTGTGCTGGGCGCCTGTAGTCCAGCTACTTGGGAGGCTGAGGCAAGAGAATCGCTTAAGCCTAAGAGTTTGAGGCTGCTGTGAGCTGTGACGTCACAGCACTCTACCAAGGGTGACATAATAAGACACTGTCTCAAAAAAACTAAACAAAACAAAACAAAAAAAACCAACAAATATTTTCTATTCTCAGTTGGTTTAATCTACAGAAGGCCAATCATACATCAATATAAGATCTCATTTAGAAAACTAGCCATGATAAAGACATGAAAAAATGCAACTTATAAATTAGTAAGCAAATTACTCTGTTTTTATTTAAAGGAATAAAATAAAAATAACAAATCTACATGTATGGTATATTTATATAATAGAAGACATATTTTCAAAAAAAAAAAAATCACATGACATGGGAAAATCCCAATATATTATTAAATGAAAAAATAGACTACAAAATAGTATAGTGAAAAAATAGACAAAATAGTATAAGTAACTATGTAAACAAAAACAGTGCAATAAAAATAAAGGTTATCAATTATCTCATAGTAATGTGATTTTGATCTATTTCTTTTCATATTTATTTTCCCAAATGTATGAATGTTACTTATATAACATCTGAATTGATTTTCAATACAAAAATCAATTAAAATTTCCTGTTTCTTAATTTTTTAAAAAAGAGGCCCAGATGACCAACAAATAGTTATGCTTTAAGAACTCAGGACAGATTCTAACCCTATAGGATACCAAGAGACTGGGTATAATGAAAGTTTATATACAAAAAAGACCTTTTAAAAATATCCCTTTCCCAAAACTTCTCCAACCTATATAATGCTACTTCAGACTTTGAATACTCAGGTTACTTTAAATATGTTTATTACCAAATTCTACTACCAAAAATATTTTTTGAGTTTTACAGTTTAAAATTTCCTTTGGTCAGCTTTGGTAACAGAGAAAGGTAATTCTTAATTGTAACCACATCTTATTTTTAAGTACAATTGATTTAACCAACATGGTCACCCAGCCTTATCACCTAGATTGGCCCTAAAACAGCTTTAGGTTCATTCCAAACAGCACTAGCTTCAAAGAACAAAGATTTGGCACAAGTTCAATTAGCTAAAACAATATGCGGAAGTTTTCAAGATTTGTTTGGGGACAAGTAGACCCTGGCTTCAGAAAAGGTTCCCTCCAGATAAATTGTAATATTCACTGCCATCAACATCACCTTTCAGTGGACACCCAACAACTGCCTCCCTTCCTTTTTACTTAGGGTATTCCTGAGTGGAAGTGTCCTCTCCCCAGTCACAATTCTCAAAATCTTAATACCTGTTCAAGGCCAGGTTCAAAATACAACTGGTTCCATCAAGCTGTTCTTCCTTTGAACTCCAGAAGCATTTAATTACCTGTACTACTCCCTTGGTCAGCATGAGCTATTTTTATAATGATGTTCTTTTCATAAATTCTGACTTTCCAATTATATTTTACACGTTAACTAAAAGGTGACTGAAAGTTACCTCTCCAATGCAATTCACTAGTGATACAGATTGAGTGACCCCTCCAAGAAACACAATAGGAGTTTGTGTTCTTTGTTCTATACAAAGACTGGGACAGAAGTATTATTCTGAGCCTCTGGACTCTGGTGGGCCTTGAATGGCTACCTAAGGAATATGGATTTTATTCTGCAGTAACAGAGTAACTGAAAGTTCCTAAACACAAAAATGTGATAAAAGTTTAACTCAGAAAAAGGCGTTCTTAGTTCACAGCTGCCAAATTACAGGAGGGTAGTAACATCCAGAGAAAGGAAGGCTGTCAGCTCGACAAAGGGTTAAGTAAAAGGCTTTAAAATCAGAAAAACTGAGTTCGTCACTTCCTTGCTCTATAACCTGGATAGTATGACTTCACTTTCCCTATGGATAAAACAAGAATGAGAAAAAGGGGCCTTAACCCCCTTGGTGAACATAACAGGAAATAATGCACGTAGCACACGCACCATAATGCTGGACAAAGAGAAAGTATTCTGACACCAATTCAGCGTCCTTCAAGTCAATTCAGTTGTGACACTACCTTGAGTTAACATCAGATCCTACAACTTATAAAGCAAGGTCCCCAATAAGACTGCCCTTACTTCAGAAGTCCCTGGGCTATCTGCACTACTGTCTGACATGGCTACAAATTCAAAGGTTCTGAAAACCTCCCTTCAGACTCAGTAATTCTCTACAACAGCTCACAGAAATCACTAGAAGCACTAAACTTAACCACAGTTTGTTATAAAGAATACAACTCAGGTAAAGCCAAATGGAAAAGATATTCAGGGCAAGGTCTGAGGAAGAGGTAGAGGGACGCAAAGCTTCCTTGCTCTCTCCTCAAAAACTGCAGGTATCACTCTTGCAGCCCATCACCAAGTTCATCACTGTTCAAAGCTTTATATGAGGTTTCACTAACCTAAGCATGATTAATTCACAAGCCCTGTGGCTGAGCTCACTATTAAGTTCCTCTTCCTTGCCCAGAGACAGGTAGAGCTAAAATCCCAACCCTCTAATCTTACTCTTTCAGACATGGACAACTTCTCCCTCAAAACTAAGAGTACACCAAAGTCACCTCATTATCATACATGCGATCAAAGGGATTCTTTTGTTATGAATAACAAAAGAATGAGTAATAGACATATTACTCCTGAGTAACACTTTTTGTTATGAACAAAAGAATACTTATATTATTCAGGAAACAATTGTTTTTGAAGCTCATCGTCAGGAACCAAGGACAAAGACTAGATACTTTATTTTATCTCACACACGATAAATAGAAGCGATTTTTTAATTTCCTTGCTTATTTTTTATTTTTTTATTCATATTTCCTTGCTTTTGTGTTGTTGTTGAGATAGAGTCAAAAGAAAAAAATCAAAAGCATTATAAAAGAAGAAACAATAGAAAAACAGGTTTGGGGTGGATGGGGTTCAAAATCGTCCATGAAGGTCCAAGTCTGGATAACAGATATACTCTGGCAGGAAACTGAATATGGGATTCAGAATGTACTTAGGTCTAGCCAAATTAGGGCTAAAGGCAATAGGCAGAGATTTCGTATGTGCACAGGGCAGATGTTTAGAGATGGGAGAGGACACAGCCAAAATCAGCTGTCCGAGTTATCCCACCCGCTCAAGTCCTCACTGCTCCAAAAAAAGAATGCCAGCTAATGGTGTCACATCTGCTACGTGACCTACCAGAGTCAAACAAAAGTAAGTTACTAAATGCACCAGAAAATGTAAGGACTAAACTCTACAACATATGCCATTTAAGATTCTGGACTCTAAACAAAATGGTGCCTAATTTTTAATATAAAGATTGATAATGAATCAAAGAACAAATGCCAAACAGAAATGCTCAGTTTTGTTCTTTGATAGAAATATACCAACTACTTTCTATCAACAGGAAACTTATCTCTCAAAAAAAAAAAAAAAACACAAATGTTTATTAATGAAAAGGTTATAGAGCAAGCAAAGAACATTTCAATAACACAAACAGGAACAACTATATCAATTTTGAAAGCTTTGTGTTCTGATACCTGAAGCAAGATAAAAACCTCAAACATGGAAACCATTACACAGACTTACCCAAAGCTTTTACAGTCTTGATTTCAGAAAATATATTCAGTAGCTAGAAACTGCCTTCTTAACTGCCCATGGGTTCAGAAGCATCACAATTTGTTTTCCCCTGGAACGCACATATCATATCTTCCATTTGTTGCCAGCTTCTCAGAAGAGAATCCCAACTATGTCTTTCAGCCTGTGAGCATGGCAAATGAAAGAAACAAAGAGAAAGCAGAGTTTGGGAAGAGTACACAGGGCTAGTTACATGGTCCATGGTATAAAGAGGTTATAATGGGCCCAGGGAACTGAAACACTCCAGTACTGGCTGGACTGATTCACAGGCAACTCAGGAAGCCAGGGAACGAACTGTGCTGGCTGCAGTGCTTAGAATAGGAATACCAGAGGAGTAAGGGAAGAACCCAGTATGTATGCCACCTCTCAGGCTCCAAGAAGAGATGAGACTGAAATGTTAACGCTGGCCCGGTCCTTGGAGCTTCTGGTTCTCCCTGATAGCAAAAGCCAGAATATGAACAGCAAGGGCAAAATCTGACCCTGGATCCCAACCCAAGAAGGAATGGGTAAGGAGCGGTTTGTTTCCCCACAATCTGTAACATACAGGGTTCTCAGATTTCAAAGATGGCTAGAGGAACCTAAAGAAAGAAAGCAGGTATGACTACTCTCCTCACTTCCTGGATCCTGATGCCAATTTATAAGGACCATTTTATTTTGAATAAAACAGTAAAACATATTTGCACTGTACAGATGGTTGCTTTTGTTTATAGTAGTAGTTAATTTCCTTACATCAAAATGCATGTTACTTCAGTTATAAATGTAGGTATGTATTTATGTATAAACTCCGTATGGTTTACATAGCAGCAGACTTCCCTTGAGGCTTATTTTCATTTCCTAATTTAACAGTAGCTGGGAATGTCCTCGACTTGAACCATCCCCCAATTTGCTCCAATTACACAACACATAGGAGGCCAAGGTCTTCCCTTGGACCAGTGCTAATCTCTGGAAGACTTAAATTCTCTCAGCCTCTGAAGATCCCCTCTTTTACTCAACCATTTCAGCAATTCTTTTTTTTTTTCCCTCTTTTTTTTTTTTTATTGTTGGGGATTCATTGAGGGTACAACATTTCAGCAATTCTATTCCACTCTCACCCCCTGTCACCTGCCACCCCTTAAGTAACACATATGTAAATGCTGAAGATGAGAGGAAAAAGTCAACTTAAATAACATAATCTTGAGACATCTTTCTACATTCTCCCTCTCCTTCAATCACCCCTACCTCCCAACTCACCCTTGACCCCCAAAGTTATTCCTAGGTTAACAAAATCTAGCCCTTTCTGATTCCCACTCCCTAAAAAGCATACAAATCTAGCAAGGTCCTTGGCAGACACTCTCATTATTATATTTAAGCCAGTTTTAGCTTTCCATCTATCAAAATCTACCCTGCAAACTGTTTTAAAGCATAAAGATAATAACAATTCTCTTGCTTAGTTAAGCCACATTTCCAGCCCTAATGCTTCTTCTCAGTATGTGTATAAAGCCAGGCAGAGCAAGGTCTTCTCGATTACTGCTTGCTGAATTGCATTATCAGGCTGCTGTTCTAACAAATGGCTCACCAGATCAAACTCTACATTTTCATTTCTCAATATAATATATCACATAAATAGAATCAAAAACAAAGACCATATGATTCTTTCAACTGATGCAGAAAAGGCTTTTAACAATATCCAGCATCCTTTCATGATAAAAAACACTCAAGAAAATAGGCTTAGAAGGAACATTCCTCAAGCTGACAGAGGCTATATACAACAAACCCACAGCCAATATCATATGGAATGGAGTAAAACTGAAAGCATTCCCACTTAAATCTGGAACCAGACAAGGATGCCCACTGTCTCCACTGCTATTTAACATAGTGTTGGAAGTTCTAGCCTTCGCAATCAGGCAAGAGAAGAAGATCAAAGGAATCCAAATGGAATCCAAAATCCTATATACACAAGAGGAGGTCGAACTCTCCCTCTTCGTAGATGACATGATCTTATACCTGGAAAACCCCAGGGACTCAACTACAAAGCTCTTAAAAGTAATCAAGGTGGCTCAGCGCCTGTAGTTATAGCACCAGCCACATACACCAAGGCTGGCAGGTTTGAACCCAGCCTGGGCCAGCTAAACAATGACAACTGCAACAAAAAATAGCTGGGCGTTGTGACAGGTACCTATAGTCACAGCTACTTGGGAGGCTGAAGCAAGATTGCGTAAGCCCAAGCGTTTGAGGTTGCTGTGAGCTGTGATGTCACCTTACTCTACCAAGGGAGACATAATGAGATTCTCTCAAAAAAAAAAAAAAAAAAAAATCAGTGATCAAGGGATACAGCAGCGTTTCAGGTTACAAAATCAATACATTTTCCTTTCTTAAAGCAGCAAGGTCGCTGCATATTAAATTTAAAATGGCATCCCTTGCAAAAGCAACTACTGTCTATTACTTCAGTCTATTACTTCAGTCCATTCTTTCCAGTCATTGCTAGTAAAACTTATGGAAAGGTGTAAATGGTGGCACCAAGAGACAAGAGACAAGGCCACAGAGGAGATGTCCAGGCCAGGTTTGTTAAAAGGGGAATGTCACCTGCCTGGGCAGTGCAAAGGTGTTTTCTACCTCATTTTTTTAACAGATTAAGAAACAAAATTTCAAGGAGGTAAAATTAGTTGTCCATGCATGGCCTTCTAAGTAAAAAGTAAGCAAAGCAATATAAACCCTAGAGTTCTTGTAATATGAGGTACTATGAGAAGTGTGTAACGTGTAACATTGTTTTTAATCCTCACAATAACCATGGAAAGAAAACAGCACTATAACAATTTTTACAGTAGTAAACAGGTCAAAAATTACAATTTCCTAGTCCAAATCACAATGAGAGTTATGCGGTACAGCTGTAATTCAAGCAAGATTAAGCTAAATTCAGAATTCAAGCAATTAAAGGATAACTATTAATAAAATAAGATAATGCTGTGTCCCTCATTCAAATACAAAATCAACATATGTCTATAACTTTAATTCCTTAATTAATTAGGGAACAAATAAGATCTTCCAACTGGCTGAAGTGAGAATCCAAAAAGTAGACACCTATATACACAATGAGGAATACTAAAATGAATTTGCTTAATAGATAAAAAACTGGCTTCTTCCACAAAAGAAATCAACAGTACTTCCAACTAGCAAAATTCCTTTGCCTGTCTAGGGAGGAGAACAATTTGTTTTACTATTTGTTATTCACAACTTACTAAGTTGTGAAATAAATCAAATGCAATGAAAGCTGCAAACCCACAGAATTAGATAACCAGGAAAAGTGCTCTAAAGAGGACATAGTTTCCCACTAAAAATACCCAGTAAACTTTTTGGAACATTTCACACTCAAAAATTTTCCTTATGTAGATCTTAACAACCATGCCTCTTCTCCCCTACTTTTAAATAAGAGCTTCAACATCTCTGACAACCATTAGAAAAAAATGAGTTACTACCCTCCATAAAACTAATCTTTCACAAATAAATTTCTCTGCCATGTACTAAAGCAGAAATTTAGATTCATTATGAACTTATATCCAAATGCAGAAATAAATTAATTCACTGAATTGTCAACCTTCTTATGAGATCTAAAACTAAAGAAGCTTTGGTTTTACTGAACAATAATATATGGAAATACTCTGAAGAAATAAAGAAATAGTTGTCACTTCCAAGTAACTAACCCAAAACTAACTTATTGGACAATTCATATATCTTAATGTCCATGCTGTTTTCTTCCATAAAGAAGCAAACCCAATCTCAATTCCACTTCCAGCAAAATCAAGCACATGTACTTATTCCTACCTTCCACCTTTATACAACTAATAAACAAATGTAAGAAGACTCTGAAGGTGGAGATAAGGTAGACCAGCTAGGCACCTAGGGACCCACAGAATGACACAGTAGTGAGTTCCCTGAGTTTTCTTTTTGCTTCATTCCACAGATAATGAATGGAAAAAGCCAAAGAAAAGAGCCGCATATTGAGACAGAAAACTCTTCGACAATAACCAGCACTCCAGGCAACACCACAGAAAAAACTCTGGGCTCCTTCCACCCACAACAGCAAAAGTCAAGTGGGAAGCCTACGTTTCCACCCTCACCAAGCAGTAATACTGTGCCCCAACCTGACCCCCAGATGTTCCCCAGTCCCAGTAATATCAGAGAAGGCCACACTTTCTTCCCTGCCAGGTGGTAATAAGACCCCTCTACCCCTGCCAGATAGTGCATGAGGAGATCACCTGGAGAGCCCAATTCCTACTCCCACCTGGCAGTAATGAGACACCGATAGGGTTGTTATTAGAGGAGGTCCAGCTGGGAGTCAGGACTTTCACAACCTCCCAGGGGTAAGAAAGCTTCCCCTAAAACCCACTAGTGCAGGGGTGGCGAACACGCGGCTCTCGGGCCGCATGCGGCTCCCGGCCAAAATGAATGTGGCTCTTTGCCTCTTATCATTATTTTGTATTCTGTGGCTCTTTGCCAAGTTTGGATTTTGTTATGCTGCTTCTGAGGAGGGACCTCTGAGGCGAGATCTCCAAGCGCGTAGT
>CAUYPK010134253.1:0-22803 GCA_963574355.1 Loris lydekkerianus | reverse complement strand
CATTGTATTTTTATGTGCATATATACCATAATTATTTATTCATTCTTGTTTTTTTTAATTTGAAGGGAGCTCATCTAGATCCATTCCTTTCTTGACGAGTATTGAGACTTCCAATTTAAGACTGTTACAAGTAGTGCTGCTAGGAAAATTCTATTCGCTACATTTTGAGAATATATCTGTTAATACCCAAGGACATATGCCTAAAAGTGGAATTGTTGGGCCCTAAGTTATGCATGTTTGGCTTCAGTAATGACACAGAAGCTATTTTTTCAATGATTTTTCAGATTTAAAGTCTTGCCAGCTCTGTATGCTCTACCATGTAATAATTAGTATTTTTTATTTTACATCTTAAGTATTCTAGTGGGTATATGTCATCTCCTTGTGGATTTACTATCAATGTTTGTTGACACTAATGAGTTTAAAACTTTTTTATGTATTTGCTGGCCGTTTGGATATGCTCTGTAGAGAAGTGGCTCTTTAAGATTTTTGCCTGCTTTCTCTTTGCTTGATTTGGCTTATTAATTTGTAGGACTTTTTTTCATTTTTGTTGTAAATAATATGAACCTTTTGTCAATTACTTGTATTGCAAGTATAGTTTCCTACTACGTGAGTTTCCTTTCCATTCTCAATAGTGACTTTCACCCCCATCACAAAGCATGTACTTTGTGAACAAAAATGTTCATCTCAAACATATTTATGTATTTCTTTATAAGGTCTACCCTAACTAATTTCAACTGACTAATAATTAAGTACAGATATATTAAGACACTCAAATTTGGCAATAAATGGGAATGACAAGAAATGAAATAGAACAAACAGTGATGAAATACAATTTAAGTAGAAATCCTGGGCTAAAGAACAGTAGAATCAATTTTGCCATTTATGAGGGTCAGTATATTTATTGATTGATGTTCATACTTAATCCTGAGCTTCTTGGCATCTTTTGCTGAAAGGAAAACATTCTACCTTTATCATTATCACAAAAGAAGAAGCCGTCCAAGCCCTCTAGGGAATTGAAGCTTTCTCTATACTGAATTCTCAGAGAAATTGATCATGTGGCATTTTAAATACATGCAACATACCATATCCACATTTTTATTTCTTAAAATAAATTCAGTAGCAAATATCATCCATATAGGATTCCAGTGAGGGCCAAGTACATAATATTAAAATGTGTCTTGGTGAATTGGATTTTGCATGAAATCAAATTAATGAAGTATATGTATCCAGGCTTTTGATGATCCTATTTGATCCAGAGATAGAATTCACAGTACCCACAGGAATGTGTAGATTGTGTATATTTTTTAGCTCTGGTTTTTAGTTCATTTTATGATGGAGCAAAATAGCTGCTGTTTTGATAAGCTGGCAGAGAGGAAACACGTGATGCGATGAGAGCACAGAGCTGGATGATCTGAAACGGTCTAGGTCTGGGGAGGCTTCCCAAAGGGAACTGTTTTTGTTGAAATATAACAGATAAGAAAAGCCTCGGGGAGTGTGCCAAGACAGATGAGATGGACCAGGATTTCTAGTTGTTTGCTTTCGATCCTTATTTTCTGCTTTATTTGCCAAAAATAACTATGTTGTAGATTCTATTCATTATATACATGTTTAAAATTATTTCAATTGCATTTTTTATAGAATATACAGGGAGAGTGTATATACCTGGAATATATATGAATGTGTGTGTGTGTAGTTTGCATTGTGTATATAATTCTTTAAATGAAATTATGTGGATTCCTCCTAATATGCTATTATTTTACAAGTTATTGCAAACACATAAGCATTTAAAAGATTTCATGAAATTCTATCCTCTGAATATGACATAATTTACTTAGTCTTTTTCACCAAGGTTGCTTTCAGTTTTTGGCTGTTATGTTATTTCGGTAATTTTGAAATGTATATCTTTGTTTCCTCTGAATTTTAAAGAATTTCCTTGAGACACAATTTCTGAACTAGAATTACTGGCTCTGAAATCTTAGGAATCTGAGGACTCCAGTAAAGGTCTGATTTATATTGCCAACTGCAGTGCTTGAACATGCCTATTTGGCCCCTCCTGTGGCCTGGTGAGGATTGGGGGTTCTGACAAATCAAGCCCTGCCTGATGCTCTCTTTCCCACCTGCCCAGTGTTGAGGGTCAGAATCACAGAAGTTCTGAAACTTATTCATGAAACACATTAGGAATTGACTGGAAACATTTAAAGTTGTGGTTTGCCAGTTACAAATTGGTTATCACCTGAGAAGCTTAACCATCCTGATTTCTGAGATTTCTAAGCTCCACCTAAATGATTCCCATTTAATTGTTCTAATTTTTCTGAGGTTGATTTAATTGGCTTTTAAATATGGGTTGAGAACATTTGAGTACATAGTTTCCAGTGAGTATTCCAATTTTTCAAAGGCATTTATTAAGTAATGTTCTATTCCTGATTGCTTTGTGTGTTATTTTCGTATCATAATGCCACATAATAATCATAGTTATTTGAGAGGAAATTTTAACCCAGGTCACATAGTTTTAATTATTAACACTTTGTAACATGTTTTAGAAATTAGTGAGGCTAATTTTCATCAATAATTCATACTCAGAATGTTCGTTTTAAATCTTGACATTTTTACCAGCTTAATGTTCTAGAAGTCTTTCTACTAATATGTCAAACTGCACATCCCTCTTGAAATAAATGATCCTATAAACCACTGGTAAGTCATGATTCCCTTATACCAGTGTCTTTACTTATAGTAATGTAATTTATCACTATGATTATATGTCTATATTTTCCTAATAAATGTTTTCATATTTATTTTACATCCAGCTTCCTCACTAACCCTCTTTGTAATCAAATGTTTCTATTGAATCTCATATATTTTAATCATGTTCTTCCACATTTTGAAAAATTTAAGTGCACAAATATAGAAGATAGTAGAATAGGCATCTGTTCAGCATCTGCATTTAGTAAATAAGGTTTGTATAATGACTTCATATTTTGTAAGCAGAAAAAGTAAACTAGATCTAAGAGAGCTACAGCTTCTTTCCTTCTCCACTTCTTCATTCCCAGAGGGAATCAGGATTCTGAAGTCTGGGTATATTATTCCCAAATATGTATAGTGAATATATATACATTCATACATCAGAAGATAGATAGATAGATAGATAGATAGATAGATAGATAGATAGATAGATAGATAGGATGGATAGATAGATAGATAGATAGATAGATAGATAGATAGATAGATAGATAGATTAGATAGATAGATAGATAGGGAGATAGATAGGGAGATAGATAGACAGGGAGATAGATAGCGAGATAGATAGACAGGGAGATAGATAGGGAGATAATTGAAATTTAGGAACCATTCTTCAGGTTGCTTTTCATCTGAGACATGTGGTGACAGTGCATGTTTCTGCTATGACTTTATCTGTATTCGGTAAGTAAATTGGGGAATGCAGTCAGTATAAGTAAGATGTTCATATGTAGTTTAACCATTTTGTTAGTATTATGTGCTACAAAGGAATAGCAACTTTAAAAAAATGTACTGACACAGTTAGATGCAGCATGACATAGAGGTCTAGGGAATAACGGATGATACTGGTTCACCATGGATTCTTCTTGTTGGTTCTGTTTGCGCACTTTCTCTTGGAAATGCCTACGGTGAGGCAAGCACCATCTTCATATGTCTTTAGAACACCTCCTTCCATCTTTTTCAAAAAAAAAATACCCTATCGAGCACTTATGCCAGTATTTCATTTATATAGTTTAGAAATTTAAGTAAGCTCGTTAATTTTCATTAGTCTGATTATTAAATGCACTTGTTACAAAGTTGCCTAGATTTTTTTTAATTTTTACATATACATGTGTTTATTAGGTTTCCATTTTTTGCCTTCACAAAATTAAAAAGGCTTAAATTTTAATAACAATAACAATGTTTAAGATAAGGACTAGAAACAAAAACTTTGTAAAGAACGGACGACCATAAATACATTCAGAAAAGGAATCAGACAATTGCTACATCGAAATATTATTATTAATATAATGATTATTAAGTGCACTTGTTACAAAGTTGCATAGTTTTTTTAAGTCTTCTTAAACATCATTTTCCCTGTACACTCACTTTCTTATTTCTAAACACCCATTTTACAGAATGGTGATTCTTCAGGAATGCATTTCCTGCAATAGCAGAAACACTTGTAGGAAATGTATTTACTTGCCATATCATATTCCATTGTTACGATCAAACCAGTTTGTTTATTCTGTCTTTCTGAGTGCCCATTTAGCTTACTACATTGCAGTGCACACATCCACCAAAGTTCACTAGAATTAGAATTGCTCAATAATGAAATGTAGCTTTAACTTTAATAGAGTTTGTGGAATTTCTTGCCATAGTAAATGCATACATATTTCTATTATTATTGACAACTAATAAGAATTTTTGTTTCTAAAGTCTCATTTTCCAAATCATTATTTGATGGCATCAGATTAAAAATTGTGCCAATTTGAAAGGTCTGAAATGACATATTGTTTGAATTTTGCATTTCTTTGATTACTAGTGATTTTTTTTAATCATATGAGCTTCTTCCACTGTAGTGTGCTTATACAGCGTTTGCCCATCTTTTCTGTTGGATTGTCTGTCCTTTTCTTATGAAGGACCGTGCGCATGTGTGCTCTAGACACGATGTGTCCTGCTTGTGGGCCATGCATATTCTTATTGCAGTCTGCGACATGTTTTTCGACTTTACTTTTTGCATTTCTTTGATGTAAAGAAATTTAAACTTAAACTTCAGAAATTTATATTAATTGCATTCTCCTTTGATGATTTGTTTTTTTTGGGGGGATTGCCTACTTTTAAAAAATGGTTTTTTGGTCCTGTTTGCATGTGCTTTGTATTTTATTCTTTTAATGTTTACATATGCATTATTATTCAACTGCTAATTTGTTTTTAAGATGAGAAATAAGACTTTCATTTGATCTTTTCCATATGAAAAGCCACCATTTATGAATAGTCGCTCAGGACTCTGTTATGTCTTGTTAGTCTGTCTATCTCTGAGACAGTTATCACAACTGTCTTCATTGTTGCAGCTTTACAAATTCTATATTCGGCAAGATGCTTACCGGCAAGATTCCCCCAATTTGCTTACATCCTTATGGACATTCTTTGTTTCTTATCATCTATAGGAATTTTAGGATAGGCTGTCAAGTTTCAAGAAAATTTCTTTAGGGATTTTGATTATAATTATATGAACATGCAGGATTATTTGGGGGACAATAGCAATTTTTCCCATTCTTAATTTGCTAAGGGTTTGTTGTTTTTTTTTTACATTAGTATTGAATTTTATCAGAGACACGTTCTGCATCTGTTGATGAGCATAAGGTTTATTCTTCTTCAATTTGTTAGTATTAATATGATATTAACAGGTATAGTCCAATGCTAAATTATTCTTATTTAATCATGATTTATTTAGCTTAGAAACAAGTATAATTTATTGGCGTTTCATCACGTGGCAAAAGGCTTCCTTGTAGTCCACCATAAGCCCCTTCCTTATAGCTGTCTTATCACTCAAGACCAGGCATTATTATTGTAAGGTGGTACCTTAGTGTGCTGGGGTTGCCATAACACAGTACCATAGACTGAGTAGTTTAAACAACAGGTGTTTATATCTCACAATTCTGGAGGCTAGGAAATTCAAGATCAGGTGCCACCAATTTGGTTCCTGGTGAGGATGCTCTTTCTGCTTCCTGCAGCCAGACTTCTTGCAGCATCCCCACATGACCTTCCTCCTTGTGTGCTTGTGAACTGAGGGTCTCTCTCACTTTCCCTTTTAATTATAAAGCTATTAAGCCCATCCTGAGGACCCCATCCACATGACCTGTTCTGACCCTAATTGCTTCCCCAAAACCCACTTTCCATATACCATCACCTTAGAGGTTAGAACTGCAGCCCATGAATCTTGGGAAACACAAACGTTCAGTCCTTAGCAGGTGGGGAGACAGCGTTGCTGTTTGGTGCATCTGTTGGAGCTGGAGAAGAGGCCTATTTCCTGGAGTTCTTGGCTGCCAGAACAAAACGGTGTTTCTATAAATGAAAAGAAAATAAGAACTTTCCTTTGGGAAGAAAACTAAGTATGTGTACGACATTTGCATTCTGCAAAAAAATAATTTATTAGATTTTAATTTTTTTACATACTCATATTTTATTTGTGGTGAGAAGACTTAAGTCTACTTCTTTAGTGATTTTCAAGAGCACAATACATTGTTATTACCAATAGCAACGATGTTGTAAAATAGATTTCTTGAACTTACTTCCCCTAACTAAAATTTGCGTTCTTTGACCAGTGTCACCCCACTTTTCCCACCATTCTAGTCTCTGCTTCTGTGAGTTTGATGTTTTTAAATTCTACATATTAGAATGTAGAATGATGTGGCATTTTTTTGTGTGTGTGCCTGACTTATTTCACTTAGCATAATGTCCTCCAGCTTCACCCCGTTATCATAAATGACAGGGTTTCCTTCTTTGTAGAGGCTGAATTGTATTTCATTGTGTATATACTCCACACTTTCTTTAGCCATTTCTCTTTTAATGGACAGGTAGGTTGGTTTCATATTTTGGCTATTGTGAATAATGCTACTGTGAACATGAAAGGAAAGATAACTCTTTGGCATAATGATTTCATTTCCCAAAACATGTGGAACTGCTGGATCATATAGGAGTTTTATTTTTAGTTTTTTGCAGAACATCCACAGTGTTTCCCTTAGCAGCTGCACCATGATATTGACACATTCCTACCAACATTATAGAAGGGCTTCCTTTTCATCACATCCTTGCCCAACACTTACCTTTTATCTTTTTAATAATATTTGCATACCTATTAAGTATTTGTATGTCTTCTTTTGAGAAATGTCTGTTCAGGTCCATGGCCCATTTTTAAAAATTTATCTCCTGGCTCAGCACCTTTAGCTCAAATGGCTAAGGTGCCAGCCACATACACCAGAGCTGGCGGGTTTGAATCCAGCCTGGGCCCACCAAAGAACAATGACAGCTACAACCAAAAAATGGCCAGGCATTGTGGCGGGCACCTGGAGTCTGCTAGCTACTTGGGAGGCTGAGGAAAGAGAATCGCTTGAGCCCAGGAGTTGGAGGTTGCTGTGAGCTGTGAGCCACAGCACTCTACCCAGGGCGACAACTTGAGACTCTGTCTCAAAAAAAAAAAAATTATCTCTTTCTATTGAGTTATTTGAGTTCATGTTTTCCTTATAATATTGTGGGTTTTTTAAAAAAAAAACAATTATTTTCATTATAAAAGAGCATGGTTCTTATGTACAGTCTTAAGAAAATACATGAAAGAGAAAAAAAGGAAATAAATCTCAAATTCCATTCATTAGAGTTAATCGCTGTTGAATTATTCCATGCCTCTATATGCTTTTTCTTTATAAAATTGAAGTCATATCATACATGTATAATTAATATATTTTATAATTTAGTATTGGCCAATATATTATCATTGCTAACTTATTAATTTGTATTGGATTTTTTTTCTTGAATAGATTTACTTATACTTTGTTTCACTTACTTTATTTCTCTTTATATACTATCTCCTAAAATGATACATCAATTCTTATGATTTGGGTAATAGACTTTTTATTTCTACTGTCACATAGTATTTTCTTTCTCTTTGCATTATTAATTTTTTTTTACTGATGTTAATTGTATTATTTATTTGGTGTGTCTATTTAAAAACCTTTTATCTTCAGTAAAAATTATTATATTTGTTATTATAAAAGATACGTGATCGTACTTTTGCTTCCCACTTTTATATGATTGCTATTTATGGGAAATTATTCTTCCCATTGGTTAGGGACTAATGATTGTGTTTGGTTACAATTTTTAAAATTAGTTGCTTGGTGGTTATGTAATTTGTTTTCTACAGCTGAAGCTACCTGGAATTGATTAGAGTTTTGGTCTAGAATAAGATGTTTTACCAGAAATGTTCTTAAAAAGAACTTGGAAATTTGAAAAAAGACATTTTTTAACATTCTATTAAAAAATAAGTTATTCTTAATTTTTAAATGAAGATTATTTGTTTTAATGCAAAATATATCACAACATCTATATAAAAATAGTATTACCATTTAATATTATAAGTCATATGTAGTAAGAATTGGTCAGTCTTAATCATATTTGAAATAGGCATATAAGTTTTGGTATTCCTCCTATTTTATAACCCTATTTAATAATCCATAAAGAGTAATTTAGTTTTCCTCCTATTTCTATAACCCTATTTAATAATCCACAAAAAGTAATTTTTCAGGTGGTGCCTGTGGCTCAAAAGAGTAGGGTGCCTGCCCCATATGCCGGAGGTGGAGGGTTCAAACCTAGCCCCTGCCAAAAACTGCTAAAAAAGAAAGTAATTTTTCTAAAGTTATTTAAATTCTTTGAGGATTTTAAAACAACTTACTACTAAAAATCAATTCATATCATTTTCTGTTTATGGCTTTTGTGCTTTTGATTAGTAAGTAGAAAATATGAAAGAAAACAAATTATAAACAGGAATCAGAAAACAATGAAGAAAACTGAATCAAAATGTATTTGTTGTTTCACTTTAACCACACTACAGTACCTGTTAAAGTTCTGTTTTAGGAGTTCTGAAATTGACCTGACAACAGGTAACAATCTTTACTTGCATTTACTTAAGGGGACCAGAATTCTAGAATTTTTCTATATTTTTCCATTATTTTATTTTCTGGAAAAGATATACTTATATATTCAATGTGTATCTTTCATATTTAAAGCTCTTAAAATGAAACTTTTGAAAAGAGGATTTAGGGCGTCCCATCCATTTGGCTTCTGCTTCCTTGATAAGAATTGACTTAAAAATCCATCTGCCACATGGTGGGCATTTTAAAGATACGTACTCGACCAGACAGTGATCATCTATTGATAACAAGCATAGCGAGAGTTAATAACTAGGGTAACTGTTGATTTTTTAGGACCTAGAAAACAAAACAAGAGAAACACATTTTGGGGTTTCAAGAAATGAAACTTTCAGGCCTGTATTAGGTAAACCAGTTAGTCTGTAGTAGGAAGAAGTGCTACATTGAGGGAGAAATTTATTTTTAGGTTATATATGGAAGAATCCTAAACTAAATAAAAATTTGAGATGTCAATTTTCATGAATTTGCTGACTTACAAAAGTTGCTATAGTAGAAAAATACATGGATTGATTATATTCTAAAGAATAATAAAGTTTTATAAAAATAATTTGTAATTATCCTCCCAAACCATTTAAAGTTACTTATTGATGTAACATAGATTAAACAAAGTAATACTAGAAAAAAATATAATCATGTAATAAATGCCAAATAAAATAATAAGTACAAGATAGATTGTGGCTGACTACCTTCCTTTTGTGGTTTTTACTTAGAAGAAAAATCTACAGAGAAATATATTTCACGGATTGTCTGTTCTAAATTAAATTAGCTATGAATAAATAGTCCAGAGACAAACAGTAAATCCTTTACCAAATCATTGTGTCCTGCAATTTGTATTAAAAAGGAAAAGTTATTTTGCATTATAAAACTGTAACTTTATTTCAGAATTGAATAAAATGACACACTGTTAGATGTTTTCACATGAATACAAACATTATTTGATCTTAACATTTTATTTAAATACAGTTTAGAATTTTACGTCTTAGTGATTATAGACACAGAACAGTAGCCATTGTAGAAGATAAATGTTAGTAATCGTAAACAATAATGATGGCTGCCTCTGTTTATGCTTTATAACCCAAGGAAGTTGCTTGAGTAAATTATATAGTTGATGATGATTTCACTAGATTATATACACGTTCACATGGTTTACTGCACAAAATTACTTTCTGTTATTATTAGGAGTATGAAAACTTTTTAGGAGAATTTCATTAAGAGTGAAGTATAAATGGCCAATGTTTTTCTCTCCCATCCCCTCAGTGCTTTGCACAGTATCATAGACATAGGAGATGCTCAGTAATAAACATTTTGATTTTTTAATCCTAACTTACTTTGTGAAAGTAATTTGATGGTGAATGTCCATGTTTACGTGTTAGACATTTCTTTTATATTCATCACTTACAGGAAAAATAGAGGTATTGATTGACTAAGGACTTATTTTTATTTATAGTTTAAAAAAAAGAAACCATTCTCTGGAATTAGGCTTTCTGTTTGTATGAGTAGAAGCTAATTTAAAATTTTTTGTATGAGTAGAAGCTAATTAAAATTTTTTTAACACTTGATAAAATCACAGAAATAATGTCTTAGTAAAGCTAAAGGATCCAGAAACCTTGGGAGATTATCAAAAAACATGAATCGGCAGCAGGACATGGGGTATGTTGGACATAATTAAAATGGCTCTGTGACCTCATTTATACAAACGCCAGGTTTATCCAGAGATAACACTGACAAATGCACGATCAAGCAAAAGGAGGGAGCCAGGGGAGGACTTAGGGTGAGAGAAACACAAGAAATGGTTTAAAGTGATTTAGTGTAAGCAAAAGTTTGAGTTAGAATCCAAAATAAGCCAAGATCCAGCCAAGATGTATAGCGACAAGATTACTACAGAGAATGTAGTAATCCAAAAATATTCTTAAAAATATTAAGTCTCCTGTTAGGAGATGCCCAGGTATTCTCATAGCCTCTGGGAAGGCAGGGAAACATTCTAGAGTGCAGATGTTAATGGGCTAAAAAATTAGGTCTAACTTCCAGGCTGATGTTGACAGTGTCCATTACATTTTAAGTTTTACTATTTTTGTTTGCTTTTTAAGTTTTACTATTACGTAAAATGATTAACTCAGCATGTTAATTTTAGTCTATGGTTTTGTAACATAGATCTTACCTCTAACTCTGGTGGTCACCCACAAATAAGGGACATTTATCATTAAGGAAAGCCGGTTAGTGTGAATTTGGTGAAATTTATCAAAATGTTGGGAAACTAACTCAGAACCTATATTCAGTCTATAGAAGAAGACCAATATCACCTATTTTCCATTGTCAAATGTGAGCTCTCTCTTTTCAAATTGCCAATACTATTTTAAAGTGTCAGACCCACACACAGAGCCGACAGGTGAAGCTGTAGAGAATGGCTTATCTGAGCCTATTGGTGCCTGTCCTCTGCCTACTCCCCTACCCCAAATCCACATTCCTTCAGTTCTACCGTTTTTAACTATTTATTATTTTCAATATTTTAATGAAGTTATTTCAAATCTGTAAATAATATGTTTGTACTACTATTCTTAAAAAGATCTTAATTGAGGTATCAGCAATTAAAATATATGAAAAAAGTCTATGTCTATTAAAGTATAGAATGTAGTAAGTTCAGACAAACATATATACCTGTAAAGCCACACCATGACAACAATGAAAGTAACGAACACATCCATCACTCCCAGTTGCCCTCACACCTCTTGGTAATTCCTCACACTCCTTCCCCCAAACTCAAGTTAATGATCTGCTTTCTGTCACTTGAGATGAGTTTGCAATTTCTGGAACTTGGTATAAATAGAATTACACTGAATGCATTCTAATTTTTTTTGCTGGATTTCTTTCATTCAGCATAATTATTTTGAGGTGTGCTCATATTGTTGCATGTAATACTTTATTCCTTTTTTTTTTTTTTTTGAGACAGGTTCTCACTCAGTCACCTATGGACTTAACATGGCTCACTGCAGCCTCAAACTCTTGGATCAAGTGATCCTCCTGCCTTAGACTCCAGAGTAGCTGGGACTACAGACATGCACCACCACGCCTAGCTAATTTTTTTATTTTTAGCAGAGATGGGGTCTCTTTTTCAGGCTGCTCCTAAACTCCTGACCTCAGGCAATTTTCCTACCTTGGCCTCTCAAAGTGCTAGGATTACAGGTGTGAGCCACCATGCCTGGCCCTTTCTTCTTTTTTTTATTGCTGAAAAGTATTCCACTTGTTAGCATATACACACTTTGTTTAACCACTTACTGTGCATGGATATGTAGGGTGTATCCATGGTATGCCTGTTAAAAGCAGATACTTTGAACATTGGTGTACCAGTCTTTGTTTGGATGTGTGTTTATTTCTCTTGGCTAACATCGGAAAGTGGACTAACTGCATGAATGGTCAGTAAGTTGAAAGGATCAAAGCCCCACCATGTCAGCCTTTCCACAGTTGGTACATGAAGTTATTAATGGCAATGACAAGTTCATCTTTGTCACCCCTGAGGCACTCACAAGATCTCACAGAGTATGTATAAGCCTGATTAATACATGAAGATAGTTCTCTTAGGCCACAGAATAAAGAAAACAAATTTCTTATTTTAATAAGTATAAACTATATTGCTGTGTATAGCAGTATCATCATAATATGGGGAACCTACTGATTTATACATGGTGTTAATATGGATTCTATAGGATCTTTACTGAAATATTATTAGATTATGAAAACCACATCTTCCTAATTTTTTCCACTAAAATATATTTGTGTCTGCCTTTATTTGCTCCATTGTAGGTTAGCTAACATGTACTGACATTTAGAGTTGCTCATTAAAAGCTGTGATAGTTAGTACTTTAATCTTTTGCTTCATTTGTTGAGATCTATTTGTTCCTTGTACATCAAACTTAAATTTACGTCTTCCTTCATTTATTTTCTTGCAAAGATAGCCAGAAATCCTTCACATTTTATAAGGAACCATAAATTTATTTCGGCCTTGGGCCAATAGCTAGCTTTCATGTGATCTAGATGCAATTTAGTTCATGAATTTTGAAAATTTGAATGATACCACTTTAAACTGAAATAATGAACCAATAAAAAATTTTATAGCATTTGGAAAAATTATTTCTCAAACATTCACACTGTCATTTTACCCATTAAAAGATCATAAATTAGGCCAAGTATTCTTAAAGCTTGAAAACTCAACAGATTATTACTGATGATTGATTGATTTGACCTGATTATAAGACAATTAAATCTTGTTTTGGAACGCTAGACTAAGCATTTGTAAGTAGATTATCCATTTTCAACTAATAGAGTAAAATTCTTGGGGAAAGGTGTCTATAATGCTTTTCACGTGTTAAGTCAGATGATTTGCCACAAAGTTATTATATTGTCTTCATATACAGTTCCTGCCAATGTGTGACAGTGGTTTTGAAGTGGCAAAGCCGCAGATGTTTCATCAGTAAATACTACTACAACTTCACAGCATTTTCAGGGAGAGTAAATGGTATGTTACTGGGAAACACAAAGCTCATACCAGCAATGTGGAAGTCATGTATGTTACAGTCTCAGGAGATGGTGGTTTTATATTTTTCACTAATCTGTTAACATGTAATTGGTCCATCCTATAAACCAGACCTTTAGGAACTTTATAGAATTCTAATCTCCATGCTTTGGAGCTCAGGAAGCCATGTTAACGCTGACACATCACTGAGGTACTATCTTGTGTTTGTTGATAACTCCATTGACCTTTACCTTGGTTTACAAATGCAGGTAATTCAATAAGAAGAGTCCTTTTCCTACAGCTTTTAAGCTAGTGAAAGATGTTTCCAAGCCATAAATGCTATTTTTATTTGGGCTTATCCATGGGATTTAAGCAATTTTAGAAGTGATTTATTTTTACTTTTAAGGAAGTGCTTTAAAATTAGCCTAACATTTAACTATATTGGTATTTCTGTTTTCTATTGTGCTTAATGAGGATGATCCTTATTTTTCAAATGAATAATACAAATGTAAGAAGAAAATTTCATATCTGAGCATGTTAGATTGTAATCTGGCAACTAAATGCATTAATCCAAACGAACGGGGTGTAGTCATTCACACAATGGTGTCTAATTGTCATTTGTTTCTGCTTTAATTCAGTTCAACTCCTGTAGTTAAGTACCATTTATTTAATACAAAAGAAAAAAAGTTTTGTATAAGATCCGGTTCACCTTCTGTTAGAAATTCTCCTTTTAAGCTTTTAGTCTTGATCTTAATTGCAAATATCGAATATTATCTCTCAGAGGAGTGATAAAGGCTAATTTCAAATTTTCACTACATCTACAAATATCCTCTTCATTTACCCTAGTCTGGGCCTAAATTGCTCTGCTTGCTTTTGTAATCAGAAATTGATTGGGTTACTATGGAAACTAGAAGAGTGTATTGCTCGTTAGAAAAAAAAATAAATGGTTTAAGAAATACTGTTATCATAATTGTCTGTCATTCTAAATTCCTATCATTTTGAACAGTACATTGATAGAATTTTCACACTCTACCTCAAAATGCTTCTTTCTAGAATACTGCTTTGTGGCCAATATTAATCCTCTAGATTGATTTGACATCAAATGCCTTTGTTATATTTGTAATTTATTTCCATGTTAAATTACATATTTTACACAAAATGAAATTAGTTTCCATTTTATTCATACTTACAAGGCACATCTCAAGAAAAAGCATGAAGTGTAATAGAATATTAGTTATTTAGAAGCCAATCATCTGAAACATTTCAACTGGTGACAAAGAAGACAGAAAACAAGTGCCAAAAATTCAGATGAAGAAAGAATTTTTAACTTCTGGTACTAAAGATAACCTAGAAGAAGTGAAGGTCCACAGTGCACACACACAGAAAAAGCAATATTATGCGTCTTATTATCTGAAAGCAAAGATGAATGCTAATTGTCTTTAAAAAGATTGTCGTCTTTACACACGAGAGCTGAGAATGTGAAGATTGACTCCCAAGATGAGGAGGAAGTCAAAACAAGCAAGAAGACCATGACCCTCCGCCAGGCAGGAATGAGGACATTAGGGCAAGTGACTGACAGCACATATTCCAGTATACAAATATTCATTAACATGGACTTTCTGGAGTTTTCTGGAGGCTTCCATTGGTTTCCTGATGGCCACAAAAATAAATGCAAAAAATTACCTGTGACTTCAGAGTTTAATGAAATATTTCAAAGCCCCCATAAGTCTTTGGAAATCAAAGATTCAGAAAAGAAACCAACCTGCTTTAAAAGGTTAACAGAACATAAGCGTCTATATGCTTTAAACTCTGGTTGAAATGTGGCTGGATGTGGTGGCTCACTTTAACTCAAGAGTGACAGGGGTAAGAATAATGTTATTTACTTAAATTTTTGTAAATAGTACCAGACACTGAGCAAAGAAATAGCAATCTGCTTTAGCAGAAAAATATTAAAATTTATGATAATATGTATGACACAGTATAAATAATGTATTACTTGTTTAATGTATTGTTGAGATTTGTATTCTGGCTATTTGGATCCTAGTCTCCTACACTTGGGTCCATCATTCTACCACATACTTTTTCTTGTTATTTATTTGCTTTTATTTTTTAAAAATAAAAATAACATTAATGCTATTTTTGATTCACAAATCAAAATAAAATCAAAAATAAAAATAACATTAATGAATTTTTGATTCACAAACCATAACTGTGTATGTTAGGTGGTACCATGTGATGTTTTATAGATGTATCAATATGCATGATTGAATCAAGCTAATTAACTTGTCCACACCTTCTTTACCTTTTGTTCCTTATGACAAGAACTTTGCAGGTACTCTCTTGTTATTTTGAAATATATAATACATTATTATTGACTATAGTCACCCTGCTGGGCAATAGATCTCAAAACCTGTTTCTCTTGTCTACCTGAAACTTTTTACCCTTTGATTGGCAACTCCTTTCCCATCCTCAGCCTCTAGTAACCATCATTCTAGTCTCTACAGTTATGAATTTAACTTACTTAGACTCCACATATAAGTGAGATCATATGGTTTTTTCGTTTTTTTTTTTTTTTTTTTTCTATGCTTGGCTTATTTCGCACAACATAATGTCCTCCATATTCATCCATGTTATTGCAAATGACAGAATTTCCTCCTGTTTCAAGGTTGATTAGTATCCCGTTGCATTTATATATCACACTTTCCTCATCTGTTCATCCACTGCTGGACACTTAGGTGGATTCCATATCTTGGTTATTTTGCAATGCTGTGATGAATGTGTGAGTGCAGACATCTCTTCAACATGTTGATTTTAGTTCCTGTGAATACATACCTAGAAGCGAGATTCCTGGGAGCTATGGTAGTTCTACTTTTACTGTTTTGAGGAGCCTCCATACTGTTTTCCATAATGGCTGTTCTACTAAATAATTTACATTCCCACTACAATGTATCTCCTCCACTTTTCCTGCACTTGTCATATTTCATCTTTTTAAGAAAAACTGTTCTAAGAAGTATGAGATGACACCTTATTATGGCTTCAATTTGCATTTGCCTAATAGTTAGTGATGCTGAGAATTTTGCATATACCTATTGGCTATTTGTATGTCCCCTTTTGAGTAATGTCTTCTTGGGCCCTTGGCTCGTTTCTTAATCAGGTTAGTTGTTTTCTTGCTGTTGAGTTGTTTTTATTTCCATATACCTTACCAGATGTATAGTTTGTAAATATTTTATCCCATTCTGTGGGTTGTCTCTTCACTTTATTAGTGTTGCCTTTGCTGTACAGAAGCTTTTAGTTTGATTCCATGCCATTAGTCTATTGCAATCTCCCAGACCAATGTTATGGAGCCTTTTCCCAATGTTTTCTTCTAGTAGTTTT
Organism: Loris lydekkerianus; assembly: GCA_963574355.1. Lineage (NCBI taxonomy): Eukaryota > Metazoa > Chordata > Mammalia > Primates > Lorisidae > Loris > Loris lydekkerianus. Next base: position 6,225 of record CAUYPK010134253.1, on the reverse strand, counting down.
ACACTTTTTGGTCTTATATTTAAGTCTTTAATCCATTTTGAATTGATTTTTATGTATGGTATAAGAATCTGACTTTATTCTTCTGGGGATATCTAGTTGTCCCAACACCATTTATTGAAGAAACTGCCCTTTCTCCATTGTCTGTGTCCTTTGTCAAAAATCAGGGCCAGCACCGTGACTCCTGCCTGTAAACCCAGCACTCTGGGAGGCCAAGGCATATCAATTGCCTGAGCTCAGGAGTTGGAGAACAGCCTGAACCAGAGCAAGACTCTGTCTCTAAAAAAAAAACATAGCCGGACATTATGGTGGGCGCCTTTAGTCTCAGCTACTCAGGAGGCTTGAGGCAAGAGGATTGCTTGAGCCCAAGAGTTTGAGGTTGCTGTGAGCTGTGAGGCCAGAGTACTTTACCCAGGGTGACTGAGTAAGACTCTATCTCAAAACAAACAAACAAACAAACAAACAAACCCTAGCCAGGTATCATGGTGGGCACCTTTAGTCCCAGCTACTCAGGAGGCTGAGATAAGAGGATTGCTTGAGCCCAAGAGTTTGAGGCTGCTGTGAGCTTTGATGCCCAAGAATCGACCCAGGGCGACTGAGTGAGACTGTCTCAAAAAAAAAAAAAAAAAAAAAAAAATCAGTTGATCATAATTGCCTAGTTTTACTTCTGATTTTTCTATTCTGTTTCTTTGATCAATTTGCTTGTTGTAATGCCAGTACCATATCGTCATTACAATTACTTGGTAGTATTATTTGAAGTCAGGAATGTGATGTCTACAGCTTTGTTCTTTTTGCTCAAATTATTTTAGCTACTTAGGGTCTTTTGTAGTTCTATATGAATTTAAGGATTGCTTTTTTCCATTTCTGTGGAAAATGGCATTGGAATTTTTTTTTTTTTTTTTTTTTTTGCAGTTTCTGGCCTGGGGCTGGCTTGGTTTGAACCCACCACCTCTGGCATATGGGGCCAGCGCCCTACTGCTTTGAGCCACAGGCGCTGCCCGGCATTGGAATTTTTATAGATATTGCATTGAATCTGTAGATTACTTTGAGTAGCATGACCATTTTCACAATATTAATTCTTCCAATCCACAAATATATCTTTTCATTTATGTGTTTTTTTTTTAAGTTTAAATAGGTATAAACTTAATGAAAAAGGTAAAAGACATGTAAATTCTTTAACCATTATACCTACTTAATTTTTTATGTTACTATTGTACGTGGCATTGTCTCCTTACTCTCCTTTTCAGATATAGTTTGTTATAAGCACACAGAACTGCTTCTAGTTTTAGTATGATGTTTTTGTATACTGAAACTTTATAGAAATCATGTATTAGTTCAAACAGTTTTTTTGGTGGAGTTTTAAGGGTTTTCTATGTGCAAGAAAAAAAAAAAAAAAAAAAAAACAGATAATTTCAGCCCTTCTTTTCCTATTGGGATGCCTTTTATTTCTCTCTTTGTCACTTGGTCTGGCCAAGACTTCCAGTGCTATGTTGATAAAAATGGGAAGAACTGGCATCTTTATCTTGTCCCTTATCACAGAGGAAAAAATTTCAGTTTTTCATTGTTGAGAATGATGTTAGGTAAGTTGTCATATATGGCCTTTCCTGTTTGGAGATACATTCCATCTATACTTAATCTCTTGAGGACTTTTATCATTAAAAGGTTGTTGGATTTTGTTAAATGCTTTTTCTGCATCTGTTAATAGTAGGATTTCTATCCTTCATTCTGTTAATGTGGTGTATCGTATTTGTTGATTTTTTTGTACATCAAATCACCCTTGCACCCCAGGAATAAATTTCACTTTATCATGGTGAATAGTTCTTTTAATGTGTTCCTGAATTTGGTTTGCTAATTTTAGGGGGGATATTTTAATCTACATTCATTAGGAATAATGCTCTGTAATTTTCTTTTCTCATAATAATTTTAACTGCCTTTGGTATCAAGGTAATGCTAGCTTGGTAAAATGAGTTTGGAATTATGCCCTCTACTTTGCTGTTTTGGAGAGTTTGAGAAGAATCAAGAATGTACCCAATTCTAATCTGAACCCAGTAGATGATCTAATACATACCCACATAAGAGAAAAACAATGCAAACAGTATAACCTAATTCTTTGTACGCTCAAGGAACCTGAAACAATAAAAAGAAGAAGATATGAACTCCTTTTAGTTGTAACATTGACATTAACCCAGTTCTTGGTGCGTTAATCAGTTTTCGAATGTTTCTGGGTTTTTAAATAAAAACCAATAAATAGAAATAAAGTATGAAACTTTCTAATAAAAAATGAAATTAAATTAAGCTTCTATTTTTTTTCCTGCTTTTATATTTGTTTTCTTCCTTCTGCCAACTTTGGGCTTAGTTAATTTCTTTTAGGATTGTTAGCTTATTTTTAGTTTGTTAGATTATTCGTGATCTTTTTGATGTAGGCATTTGTCATTGTAAATTATTCTTCTTAGGACTGCTGTTGCTGAATTGTATAAGCTTTGGTGTGTTGTGTTTCCATTTTCATTTGTCTCAAAGTGTTTTCTGATTGTCTTTTTGATTTCTTCTATGATAGTGGTTCTCAACCTGTGGAACTGTATTAAAGGGTTGCAGCATTCGGAAGGTTGAGAACCATGTCATTTAATTTCCTCGTATTTGTGTATTTTTCAAGATTTCCCTTTTTACTGATTTCTAGTTTTATGCCATCGTGATCTGAAAAGATACTGGATATTATTTCAATCCTCTTAAATTTGTTAAGTTTGTTTTTGTCCTAAAATACAATCTATCCTGGAGAATGTTCCATGTGTGCTTTAAGAAGAATTGCATTCTGCTGCTGTGGGAAAAAAATGTCCTGTTTATGTCTGTTAGGCCTAGGTGTTCTCAAGTGTATTTCAAGTTCAATGTTGACCCGTTGATTTTCTGTTTAGATCATCTATCCATTGTTAAAATTGTAGTATTGTGACCCCCTACTATTATAGTAATGCAGTCTATCTCTGCCTTCAGACTATTTAATAATTGCTTTATGTATTAAGTGCTCTGATACTGGGTATATATTTGTAATTTATTGTTATGTAATGACCTTCTTTGTCTCTTTTTATAGTTTTTGACTTTAATCTATTTTGCCTGATGTAAGTATAGCTACTCCTGCTTCCTTTCAGTTTCTGTTTTCATAGAATATCTTTTTTCAATCCTTTGCTTTTAGTCTATGTGTTCTTATTAGTAAAGTGGCTTTCTCACAGGCAACATATAGTTAGATCTTGTTTTTTTAATCCATTCAGCCACTCTGTATCTTTTGATTGGAGAACTTAATCCAATTACATTCAAAGCAATTATTGATAGATAAGAATTTGCTACTGACATTTTATAATTATTTTTCTAATTGTTTTGTAAGTCCCTTGTTTCTTTTCCTTTGGCTATCTTTCTTTGTGGATTGATGGTTTCCTGAAGTGATATGCTTTGAATCCTTTTTGAAATTGTGTTATATACCTACTATAGGTTTTGCTTTGTGGTCAACGAGAGGCTTACATAAAGTATCCTTGTAACAGGCTACTTTAGTCTAATATATACTTGCCTTTAATTGCATAAAAATCTCTACAATATTTTTTTACAAAATGAATTCTTCATAATATGATTGTTAGCATAGATTAAGTGCTCATATATGTTTTTATTTTTTATTCATTTATTTTTTTATGGTCTAGTCTCACAAAGTAATGTTTAATTGAATTTAAGTAGCCAAACATAAAATTGTACCCAATACATGATTTCATTTATATGAAACTCAAAAGCAGGCAAAACTAATTAATCTAAGGTCTTCAACCTTCCTAAAGCCTCCTAATGCCATGAGCCTTTAATGCAGTTCCTCATGTTGTGGTGACCCCCTACCATAAAATTATTTTTGTTGCTATTTCATAACTGTCATTTTGCTACTGTTATGAATTGTAATGTAAATATCTGATATGCAGGATGTATTTTCATTGTTACAAAGGAGTCATGACCCACAGGTTGAGATTTTATTTGTCTCTGAACTCACTAGTCTGTTCTATTTTTCTATTCCTTCAATAATACTTTACATTTTACTTATTACAACCTTACATTGTGTGTTGCTATCTGAAAGAGTAAGTCCTTCAACATGTTTCTTTTTCCAAAGTTACTTGCTAATTCTTGATCCTTTTCATTCCTATGTAAACTTTAAATTATCATATAAAGTTTTATCCAATTATTGGACAAAATAGGGGGAATGCAATAATATGTATACTTAAATAGTCAGAACTGACTTCTTTATGATATTGAATCTTCTTATCTATGAACATGCTATATTGCTCAAATTATTTAGGTTTTCTTTACTTTCTCTCCATAAAGTTTTATAATGTTTTCTCTCAAAGTGTGCTATATATTTATTGATATTAATGGCTTGATACATTTTTATACCAGTGTAAATGGCACTGTTTTTGAGATGTAAAAATTGGGGAGCATATATAGTTGTTTAAAATCCAGATTTGTAAAACTTTCCCATTAATTTTAATAAAGTATGTATTGAGTTTTTTTACTTTTTGCATACATAATCATATAATATCTGAATAAAAATTTTATTCCTTCCATTTTCATACATATAGAGTTTTTCTTCAGCAGCCAAGTAACAGCTTCCCCACAAAAGGCATAGTGAGTCTGGGAGACAAGAGTCCAGGCATCTCTGGCTGGTGGGATCAGCCTGCAATCATCCCTTTGAGGATATAGGGAGTCAGCAAGGGACTTCTGGACCACAAGAGGAGGACAAAAACAGTGGAAAACTGGCAAGTGGTTGTGTGTGCTCGATCAACCTAATCCCGTTGGCAGCCATAAGTACAAGCAGCAGTGAGACTGCAAACCGGAAAGGCCTTACCTATGAACTGTTTCAGTGTTTTTGGACTTGGCACTCAGTTGAACTGCCTTAGGGAGAGCTTGAGCAGGAGTGCAGAGAACTTTGGTCATTGTCTAGGGCCCCAGACTGAGCTGCTGAGCCTCATGGAGCTAAAAGTGTTCAGCTGTGGGCTGCACGGAACCATTGTGAGAGAACTGCCCCAGCAAGCTCCGACCTCAGGGTCACTGAGAAAGAATCAGGCCAGAGCTTAGTAACCTAGTGACTGAGCAGCCTAAAGGCGGGGACTGAGCTGCCTTACAGCCTTAACCCTCAGGGGCAGAGTGAAACCGATTTTGGCACACTAGAGCCTCAGGCTGTTGCCCTGGGTAGAGTGCTGTGGCGTCACAGCTCAGAGCACCCTCAAACTCCTGGGCATGGCACCGCCCAGATCTCCATAAGAGCTGCACCGTTACTCCCGACCCGTGACCTGCACCCACTGGGCCTCCGCATGCCCTGATCAGGAACTCTGGGAGCCGCACAATGTCGCATCCTCCCTCCTGTACCCTCCCTGCCTCCACACTGCCCACTTGTCTGGCCAGGGACTCTGGTAGCCACGTGCCCTCTGGAGCTCTCCCTGCCTCTGTGCAGAGCCCTTCTCTCAGCCAGAGACTGCTGGAACCTTGGGCTCTCTGTGCCAAAAGTCACTGGGCACCAGGCTCTCCCAAAACCGTGCGCACTACCTCCCGCCCTGTTGCTGGATCCGGGAGTGTCACACTCCAGAGCTGCTTCCACAACCAGAACTCCCTGGCTGGGGCAGCCCCAGAGGAACTACACAGGGTCACTCCCTACAAAGATCTAGCAATAATAGAGTGATCCTGTTGGGGTCTAATCTTGGAGAGATACCTCCCCAACTCTGAGGATGGCCAGAGGCAACAGTGAAAAACAATCATGGGATACTGCAAAGGCAGTCCTAAGAGGGAAATTTATAGCACTGCAAGCCTTCCTCAAGAAAACAGAAAGAGAAGAAGTTAATAACTTAATGGGACATCTCAAGCAACTGGAGAAGGAAGACCACTCCAAACCCAAACCCAGCAGAAGAAAAGAAATAACCAAAATCAGAGCAGAATTAAATGAAATTGAAAACAAAAGAATTATACAAATCAATAAATCTAAAAGTTGGTTTTTTGAAAAGATCAATAAAATAGATAAACCTTTGGCCAATGTAACCAGGAAAAAAAAGAGTAAAATCCCTAATTTCATCAATCAGAAATGGTAACGATGAAATAACAACAGACCCCTCAGAAATTCAAAAAATCCTTAACGAATACTACAAGAAACTCTACTCTCAGAAATATGAAAATCTGAAAGAAATCGACCAATACCTGGAAGTATGCCACCTACCAAGACTTACC
>CAUYPK010134245.1:0-10554 GCA_963574355.1 Loris lydekkerianus | reverse complement strand
ACCTACTGATTCCTCAATTATTGTAATTGTTTTGGGTATATATTTTTATTTTTGAAATTTACCAGTGGCTGCTGCATTTTCCACCTCGGCTTATACTCGAGTCACTAAGTTTTCCTGGTTTTTAGGGTAAAATTAAGGGGGTCGGCTTATACTTGGGTCAGCTTATACTCAAGTATATATGGTATATTTTTGCAAACGTACATTTTCTTAAAGTACTTACTTTATTAAATTGTTCCTGGCATCTGGATCATATGCTGTCACCTGGCCAATGATGCTTCCCTCCTTCACATCCTCATCTACTTCAATCAAATAAGAAATTTTACTGAACACAGGAGGCTCATCTATGTCTTCCACAGATATTTTGACCACAGCTGTGTCTTTGAATGGTCCCAGGTGTGAGAATCGTGGGTCAGGGTGAGTGTTACTTGCATCCACTCTTAAAGTATACAGCATTTTGTGTTCAAAATCTAAATTCTGAAGTTAAAAAAAAATAAGAACAATTAGAAAAATTTTAGAGGACTTAACAATGAAAGACAATTTCAAATTGTCTGAATAATGAGTTCTCTTAAAATACCAACAGTTCTAGTTAAATAAGTTTCCTAATTATTGCTTCATAGCTATATCAAATAAATTAACAAATATTTGACTTATACTTATTTATGGAAGGTTAATGAAGAATAACGGTACAGATATTAACAATGATTATTACTTAATAATGTCCTTAACATTTTTAGTAACAGTTAAATGAAATATAACGAATCAATAAATTATTGATTATACATGATTATAACGAATCAATAAATTATTGATTATGCATAATTATTACTAAATTATTTCATGGTAAAGTTAGAGAAAATAGAATAAAATAGAGGTACAAAATGAAAATCATTTTCATTAATTTGATCAGAATATGAGAAAACAGTGAATTCAAAACAAGAGAAAATACTCAACATTGAGCTGGCTTTGTGTGTAAATTTTCAAAATGTTCTTCCTCATGGATGAAAATAAAAACACCCAATTTAAACATGTGGAAATTTCAGGTTTCATTTATTTAAATTGATGAATATACTTAGAGTGAAAACTGTATGAAATGACACTGACAGTGGCATAACAATTTTCCCATTAAGAAATACAAAATTGCCTCTGAGTTGATCTCATTTTAGTTTAATTACTGTCTACTATTAGCACAAGCAATTACAGTGTTCTGCTGCCTTACGTACTTTAAGTACTGATGCTAGGGATGCTTAACTTATATTTGAAGTGATCACAATTATTCCCACTTTATATGAAAGATAGTATGTAGAAAAAAAGGAAGATAAATCCCAGGCTCTTTTTCTCTTCACTGAAATGCAAAAATAAAGCAGAAAGCACACAAAGAAAAAATGAAGACAGCAAAAATAAACCTGTTTGACAGTTATAATCCCTTCCTGTGTATCCTTGTCAGTGATGACATCGAACACGTCTGCACCGTCTCCCTCGGTGACGCGATACTCCAGCTCGGCGTTTTCCCCCAAGTCAGGGTCATTGGCTTTTATCCTTCCAAGATGAGTTCCAGGAGGGGCGGACTCAGGAGAATTAAATTGATATGTACCTTTAAATTAAATGAATTGCTTCAACATTTCATCTTTAGATAACAAAATTCTTTTATTTCCTCTGTCTTTTTTACCTAAATAAATTAATTTTTAGTTGGGAGGGTTTTTCATCTTACTAAATTGTAAGCTGTCAAAAATTATAGATTAAGTTGGAAAAATAATGTACAAGGGTAAAACACTCTCTTTTTGTAAATGAGAGATATAAGTCATGGAAATATTAAGTAACTGTTTCAAGGTTATTTAGATAATGGATGGATTAGAATCCAGAACTCTTGACTTAGAATGACAGGCAAACTACTTATTTACTGGTTATCTGAGGCTTTCAAAATTGTTATCATCTCCTCATTTTTACATATATCCAGTTGTTTTTTAAAGTATTTTAAAAATTCTATATCATGGAACATGAATAGTAATTTCACACACAACAATGTCTATGTTTTGCTCTTTGGGTTTAATTTTAGTATCTTTGAGTGGGGTATGGAGTATTCTGTTTTCTGCAGGCCCAGCCAATCATGATATCACATTTGACTGATCCTGAAAACATTTTTGACTATTTGAAGGACAACAGTGGAAAAATACCAAAAAATGTTATCGAGTGTCAGAAATGCTTTTTATGATTTACCATGTGCTATGTTAGGTCAAAGGCCCTCTGTGCCAATTTATTCAACCCATACACTCATCCTGAAAGTATCAATTTAGGTGTATCATCTTCGGAGGCAGGCATCAGGGAAGTCTTGGAAAAAAGGAGAATGCAAAAATCTTCCTGACTTAGAAGTCTAGTTTCTTTCCAGTTTGTGGTTAAGAAATCCACAAATCCAACTCTGTGGATTTGAATTCTCATCACTGGGAAGTTAATTAAATTATCCAAATTTGGAAAATAAAGGTGATAGCAATAGTAAAGAGTTCATAGGTTTGTTACATGGACTACATGTGATTGTGTATGTAATACATTTAGCCCAAGGTCTAGTCTTCTGCATTTTACTATTATTAGTATAGCTCCAAATATTTTATTAAGATAATAATAGATCTTAGTATTACAGAGTGGCCAGCCACTGAAAATTCACCAAATAATACTCTTTCAGATTTTGCTTAATGACTCGAAATGTAAAGTTTAGGTTTATGTTATTTAGACTTTTTATTCATATTCTCAGAAATCTTGATTGTTTAGTATTCATCGTATGGATAAGTCCACAAATTAAAGTTGAATCAAATATCGTAAATTTCTTTGACGTGGAAAAACATTTCCTTGTATTAAAATCAATGATATGAATTTGAATTTGAGCCTTCAGCCAAATATCTGAAGATGGGGTCCTTTATACATAGATTCACTACAGAATAAAAAAAAAATGGCAGAAAATTTGAATCTATTTTTGTGAGAACTCATGGAATGCGAAGCATTTATGGTGTAAAATATATTGCAAAATGGTGACAACTGAGAGACTATAACTGTCTTAATTTTTGTAACTTGATAGCATGGGAATACCAACCTTTAATGTGCCTAAAATGCCATCACAACCAAGCTAAATGGGCCACTAAGAAAATACAAATATGATGTCAAATAAACCACTTTGCAATGATTTTAATATAGTATCTTAGTATCTTTTGAAAGAGCAACAGGCCTATGTATTATTTATTTATTTATTTATTTATTTATTTATTTATTTATTTATAGCTAGAGTCTCACTCTGTTGCCCTGGATAGAGTGCTGTGGTGTCATCACGGCTCACAGCAACCTCCGACTCCTGGGCTCTTGCCTCAGCCTCCCGAGTAGCTGGGACTAGCAGTGATTCTCAACCTTCCTAATGCCCCCTAATGCCGCGACCCTTTAATACAGTTCCTTATGTTGTGGTGACCCCCAACCATAAAATTATTTTCGTTGCTACTTCATAACTGTAATTTAGCTACTGTTATGAATTGTAAGGTAAATATCTGATATGCAGGATGTATTTTCATTGTTACAAAGGGGTCACGACCCACAGGTTGGGAACCACTGGTTTAGAGGATATATTACTACTCCCAGCTAGTTTTTTTCTATTTTTAGTAGAGAAGGCATCTCACTCTTGCTCAGATTGGTCTTGAACTACTAAGTTCAAGAAATCTACCTGCCTCAACCTCCCAGAGGACTAGGACTACAGGGATGAGCCACCACCCCTGGCCTCAACAAGTCTCTGTTTTAGAATCAATTAAATGAGAGATTATGATCCTTATGTATAAACAAGAGAGCTAAGGCAAAATAAGATGCAGGCACAGGATTTGAATCCAGCACGCCAGAGATGAGATACCGCCTTTCTAACTATAGACAAGAGAGATCAGAAGGAAATATTGAGATGATCATTGTGTATGTTAGGAAAGAAAGTAACTCTTCAAAAAGTAGGAAAGGATAATTAAAGTTGCCAAAGAACCTCAGGCCCTTGTATTCTACCACAATCCACTCAAAAAAATGATGCAAACAATTATGATCATTTTCAATTCGTAAGAAATTGTGTGTGTGTGTGTGTGTGTAAGAAGGGGTTATGGATTTGCCTTTATGAACAAAATAGTAGTGAAACCACTAGTACAATTATTAGACTCTGTAACTAATGTATTTGAGATACATTTGAACAGATCACTGAAAACTTTCTTACTCTGGGGGAAGCGAGGAGGGTTGTTGTTGACGTCTGTCAGAGTGATGTTCACTGTGGTTGTTCCAGAAAGGCCTCCCATCTGGCCACCCATGTCTTTGGCCTGTATAACCACCTGGTACTGCTCTCTGTTTTCTCTGCTCATGTCTGGTAATGCAGTTTTTATTATGCCTGTTGGAAAAAGTCAAAATATGTTTTGCCATTAAGTGACTGAGTTTTAACATTAATCTATGCCAGATCCATTTTACAGAAATTAATTATAACAAGTGAAGAAAATGCCACTGAACTTGAATATATCTGTCAATCAACAACCATTTTAACATAATTTATGGAAGAGAAAGAATTTTACTGTGGGTTATTGTTTCCAAAATGGGTTTTGCTAAATCATTGTATTTATTCTTTTGTAAAAAATGCCAGGCAAAAATATTTAGCCAAATAAACTTACTTAATTTTGATGATCATCAGAGTCTTTAGATATTGGGTATTTCCTATACTACATTATGGATTGAATTTCTGTGAAGTTTTGAATCTGGTGTCTTAAATTCAAACCGATTGAATAATGATCTAAAGAGCAAAGGATTCAAATAAGCTATCTCAGTAACACAAATTCTGGTTTTGTTTCCATGGATAAACTGGAGGGATCAAGTAGAAATGTAGTACTGAATAGGTTTTAAAATAAAGAAATATCTTTAAATTAATTTCCATTCAAATGTATAATACAATGAGTAGTAGGCCAAATTTAAATGTTGTTACCTGATTCTGGGTCCACTGAAAAATATGGCTGTCCTTGCAATATGCTGTACACCACTTTGGCACTATTTCCGTAGTTGGCGTCGTCTGCATCTGTTGCGGTCACTTGGATAACAGATGTACCTACATAAAGGTCCCCCCCAACACACAACACTTAGATTCTTGCAAATTTGAAACAATCTTTCTGAAAACATTGTTGATAGTGTGGTGTGTTAGACTATGGTATATGTTTGAAGAAATTTGTTTAAATGATGCTGATTCAAAAAATAATCATCTTTCTCCTTTATTCTTTTTTTTTAATGTAAATATTCCTTCCTCTTATTGTTTTAGTTTTCTAAGGAAAAGTAATGAATAAACAAATATATTTTATAACAAAGATGGGTAATGAGATTAATAATATTTTAGCTGATTAGAAATATTTAGAAGGACAAGCATTTTCTTTTTTTTTTTTTATTTTTTGCAGGTTTTTTTTTTTTTTTTTTTTAGCTGGGGCTGGGCTTGAACCCACCACCTCCAGCATATGGGGCCGGCACCCTACTCCTCGGAGCTACAGGCGCCATCCAGAAGGATGACCATTTTAAACTCAATATAATGCATACAAAAATTTCAATTTATTGCTAACTGGAAACCAGCATTTTAAAGATATACCTGACATTAATAACCCTACTAGACTCTTTTAGTCTATAAATTTGACTATATATTATAAATAGAAGGAAAAACAAAGAGACCATATTTTTATTAATAAACAAATAAAAATGGCATAAAATATACGTGCAAGGTATTCACAAGTTACATCTAATTATAAAGGGTCTTGGCCTTCTTCAAAATATAGATAACATAGTTAGATATTACTTTTCCTATTGTTATGCTGTGTCATCCTGATTATTTGTCACATATTTTTAAATCAGTTTATATGTTCCAAAACATGATAAAGAAGTATATAATTATTTGTCACAAGCAGTATTGCAATTTAAAATTACCATCTATTTAATTTATAATATAAAATTTTAAGTGCTTTAACTTTTTACAAATCATTATAATTTAAAAGATAAAAGTATTTTAAATGAGCAAATGGAATAAGTATAAAGAAATATATTGTCTTTGTTATTTTTTACTGACTCACTATAAAATTCAAAGCATGGTTCTAAAATAACACTCATTTGAACACTACTATGTATTCCTTCAGGAAAAATGAGTTTATAGGCGATTGTAAAGTATATTATACAAAATTTTTCAAAAGTTTTATTCTGCCTCCTACACATTTTTTTTAACACACAGTCTTATGCTGTTTCCGGGCTTAAGTGAAATCATCAAAGCCCACTACAAACTCAAAGGCTCAAGTGGTCCTCCTGCCTCAGCTGCCACTGAGTAACTCGACCTATAGTTGAGTGCCACCACAACACACCTGGCTAACTTTTCTTTCTTTCTTTTTTTTTTTTTGTTTGTTTGTTTGTTTGTTTTTGTAAAGATGAAGTCTCACTATGTAGCTCAGGCTGGTCGTGAATTCCTTGCCTCAACCAGTCTTCCCACCTCATTTTATATATATTTTAAATTTGTTGAGAACAAATCAAATTACATATTGGTCCTGTCACCTATTTTAATAAACAAAACACACTACGTATTCATTAACTTGTCTAATTGAGTTATAGTTAATGTTTCTCAAATCATGCGTATATACTTTTGCAAACTCTGAAAATTAATATATTGTATTAAAGATTAATACCAACAACTCATTTTTCATCAGTGTATGTGCCTGAATAATAAAACATCTATTAGTACCGCATTTTTTGTGTTTTCTCAAAATTAATTAGCTTAGGAATGAGAACTTGAGTTCTTTCTCTTGGGTCCTCTGTTTCTTCAGCTCTAATGGAATTAACATGTACCGTGAGTGAATGGAAACATTACATGTTCATTCAATTTATCCCAGCTGTAAACTTTTATCATTTAAAGCTTATCTACCTATTTACTCACTAGATCAAAGCAAAAGTGATAAAAGTGATTTTCCCCACCATAATACTCAGAAGTTCTATAAAGAGGTTTTCTTATTTATGTTTAGTTTTTGTGTAATTCCATAAGAATACATGTTAGAATAAGAATCTTTTCACAATTGAGGATTATTACAGGTAATTATTAAGCATTACCAATATGCTGAAAATACAAGTAGTTAATTCACCAATTGTTGTAAGTTTCTTGGGTTGAAAGTTCCATGTTTCTTTTAACATTAGTATAATTTTAAGCTTTTTCTTTTTGAGACAGAGTCTCACCTTGTCACCCTGGGTACAGTGCCATGGTGTCATAGCTCACAGCAACCTCAAACTTTTGGGCTCAAGTGATACTCTTGCCTCAGTCTCCAGAGTAGCTAGGACTACAAGCACAGGTACTATAATTCCAGGCTTGTTTTTCTATTTTTAGTAGATAGGAGATCTGGGTCTTACCCAGGTTGGTCTCAAACTCCTGAGCTCAGAAAATCTGTCAGCCTCACACTCTCAGAGTGCTAGGATTACAGGAGTGGGCCATGGTGCCCCGCTTTCTCCATGAACACAGGTAAAAACAATCTTTGGGGGTGGTGCCTGTGGCTTAAAGGAGTTAGGGCACTAGCCCCATACACCAGAGGTGGTGGGTTCAAATCCAGCCCCGGCCAAAACAAAACAAATCAAACAACAAAAAATCGTCGGTACCTTTTTGACATTTTTAAATATTATTATTATAAAATTTGAGTTTTAATTATTCACTCTATATTGTGGGTATGTTATGTAAAAATCTGGGCCTAAAATAAAAATAAAGTTAATCTAAAGAATAGAAATCAACTCCATGATGTAACTAAAAAGCTAAAATCACCAATATAAAATACTTGTTCCACCTCTTGGAATCATCATAATCATTAGGGATGCCTTCAACCACTGACAAACACTGATAACATATCATTGATATATTATTCATAATAGCTAAGTGAAAAAAGAGAAGCAGTGTGTTGAATTGTAGGAATAATGAGTACTTTCCCCCTACCCCCAGAAATGTAATGCTACATGGTTAACACAACTTAATAATAACATCAGATTGAAAATAGTGACTTTGTATGATTTATATCAATGTTAACTGTTTATAAGACATAAAAAGATGTATACTTTGACTTTTACATCCCTCTGAATTTTCCAAAATATTTGTAATTTTTATTTATTCTCTAATGCTTTAAAATAAATATTTCACTTTCATATTAAATAAAGATAAAACTATGTTAAGCAAACTATACAGAGTCTGAAGGACATTAGATCTCACACCAAGGTTGTGCATGATGCTGACATTAATTATAGATCATAATTTTAAATGAATTTTGAATACAACATGCCTTACTTTAAATGAAAAATATTTTAAAGAATAAAAAAAAAATTGCTCTAATCTTTAACTCATTTATCTCATAAATGTACTACTAATAATATTTGGAAAAAAAATCCACATCCTAAAAGGAAATTAGAATATAGAAATATACTATGTATTTTGGATCAGTCATATTTGAAATATTTAAAATATCAAATGCAAATTACCCTAATACATTTTTATACTTATCTGTTTATCTGTCATCTATTTGTCTATGTAGGTAAATGATTGATAGATAGATAGATAATACAATAGAATATTTTGTGCAAAGATTACTTAGGCATCATATATTTTACTAATTTAAAACTTTTCTTTTGCTAAACACACACAGTATTGAGAAAACAAATGCTGCTTTTACACTTCTTTAATAAATAGCAACTCTTTTTTTTTGTTTGTTTTGTTTTGTTTTGTTTCACTCTATTGCCCTTGGTAGAGTGCTGTGACATCGCAGCTCACAGCAACCTCCAACTCCTGGGCTTAGGCGATTCTCTTGCCTCAGCCTCCCAAGTAGCTGGGACTACAGGTGCCCGCCACAACACCCGGCTATTGTTGTTGTTGTTATTATTGTTTGCAGTTTGGCTGAGGCCAGGTTTGAACCCACCACCCTCTGTATATGGGGCCGGTGCCCTATCCACTGAGCCACAGGTG
Organism: Loris lydekkerianus; assembly: GCA_963574355.1. Lineage (NCBI taxonomy): Eukaryota > Metazoa > Chordata > Mammalia > Primates > Lorisidae > Loris > Loris lydekkerianus. The sequence goes on along the minus strand of CAUYPK010134245.1, from coordinate 1,568 downwards.
CCACCCATAAATAGCATCTCTTTGTCACAGTAATATTGTAAAGAATATAGTACAGCCTATTATATATAACACTTAGAACTGTTTCTCTCATATGTGTATGTATTATATGATATGTATGAGAATATGCGAGATGATGATGAAGCCAATACAGAGGAAACAAAGAGAATCTCTCTCTGAGTTAAGGGAAGTAAGACCTTCCTTTTGAGTCCTGTAGAAAAGAGATTAACTTGATTTTAACTCAGCTAAGTGTGAGAATAGGTGCCGGAAGTCATAGAAAGTATGGTGCCCCATGATCGCATTAATGTATACAGCTATGATTTAATATTTTTTAAAAAGCCAAAAGAAATAAATTAAAAAAAAAAAAGAAGATTGCTCTCCATACTTGTCCCTGAATTGTCTTGTGGTTTTGACACAAATAACTTTTGCTTCTGTCTTCAGGTTATGACATTCATTAACTTGAGGGGCAGAGGTAGACGGCTCCCCAGGACCCTTGCAATAAACGTTTGTGCTGAAAGTTTTCAGACAGTGAAGAGGAATCCAAAGAGGCCCATAAATTAGATGGTCAGAATATGAAAAATTGAAATCATCCTTTGTTAGATGTAACAAAGATGTAACATTTTCTTTTCTTTCTTTTTTTTTTTTTTTTTTTCTTTTGGTGAGATATAAATTCTTCAAGGACAGAAAACATGTCTGGTTCTGTTCAGCATTTTGCCCATAAAACCTAACATACTATGTCTCACAGAATCATAATGAAAACTACCAATCGTAAACTGTAGAAGGTACACTGGCCCGAGATCTCAGTACGTGACTGGTATTATTACTTTTGGCATTAAGGCACATAGAGTTACTAATGATTACGAACCCGATGGGTGACAGAGCTGAAATTAGGCCTAGCCAGTGTTGCTGAAGAATTTCTATACTAAATGTTTTACCAAATGGCCTACCTGTCTTGTGCTAAGCACATAATCCCCTATTGAATCTATCATTAGTGAAACTCTCAGAAAAGTTCCCATTAAGATGCGAAGAATTCATTGATGGAGTTATGTGTGTGACTGTGAAAAACCATGGAGACATTTCTGGTTGAGGTCTCAGAATATGGGGAGGAGAAATGGTTTTTTGAAAGGAAGTTAGGAAAATACCTAGTCATTGAGAAAGTATAGATCCAAAATCACCAAATATACACAGTAGGGATTCACCTCGCGAAAGATTAGTGCATTCGATCCTATAATTCCTTTACTAGGTTTATACCCAGAAGACCAAAAGTCACAATATAACAAAGACATCCATACCAGAATGTTCATTGCAGCCCAATTCATAATTGCTAAGTCATGGAAGAAGCCCAAATGTTCATCAACCCACAAATGGAGTAGCAAATTGTGGTATACCACATGAAATACCATGCAGCCTTAAAGAAAGATGGAGACCTTTACCTCTTTCATGTTTACATGGATGGAGCTGGAACATATTCTTCTCAGCAAAGTATCTCAATAATAGAAGAAAAAGTATCCAATGTACTCAGCCCTACTATGAAGCTAAATTATAGCTTTCACATGAAGGCTATAACCCAA
>CAUYPK010134239.1:0-13387 GCA_963574355.1 Loris lydekkerianus | reverse complement strand
GCCCCAGCAGAAGGGTCTGTGTCCATTCATTAATACATTCATTCACCTCGCCCCAGCGGAAGGGTCTGTGTCCATTCATTAATACATTCACTCACCTCGCCCCACCTGAAGGGTCTGTGTCCATTCATTAATACATTCATTCACCTTGCCCCAGCAGAAGGGTCTGTGTCCATTCATTAATACATTCATTCACCTTGCCCCAGCGGAAGAGTCTGTGTCCATTCATTAATACATTCACTCACCTCGCCCCAGTGGAAGGGTCTGTGTCCATTCATTTCCTGGCCAAGGAACCCGTGCACGTATATATACCGCTAGACAGAGAGAGACAAAGAGAGCTTTTCTCCCCGGCTTCGGTTTTCTTTCCGGGACCTTTAGTGTTTTCGTATTCTTTTCTGTAAATAAATTCTGTTTTACCACTGATCTGTGGTCCACGGATTTATTCTTCAAATCACGGAGACCAATAACCTGAAATTCCGGTATCAATAGTTCAGATTTTAACTTAACAGAAATGCTTTCAAAATAAATTGTAACAGAACAAGTCTGTTTCTTTAAAAAACATTTATGGAGCATCTACTATGTGCAAGGTATTTTTAGGAGCTTTCAAGTATTAACTTATTTCATCAGTGTGATAATCATATGAGGTATGTTTTGCTGTTACCAATAAGGGTGGTGCAACTAAGGTTAAGAAAAGTTAAATAATTAGCCCAACCTTAAAATCTAGTAAGGACTTTCGGGGATCAGAAAACAATACACTGAGGTATTAGTGCTTTGTCTGCTGAGTGTTTTGAATTGAAGGAAAATGAAAGGCTTCAGAAAAAAGCCTTAGGATCAAAATCTCTCTTTGACCTTCCCCTGCCCCGACTCTCTGATCTCCTTTCTTTCCCCAGGCACCAGTGGAGGCTTTCTCTGAAGTTCCCTTATTTATTTAAAGAAAATTTCTCCAAAAGAAATGCAATGGTCTTCCTTCTTTAGGATCTCAACTGAAGAGAGAAAAGAACTTTCATCTAAGGAATAAGACCCCTTCCAAATTATTAGGCCCAGAAAGACAAAATGAGATAGCCATCATCTCTTACCCCTGTCCCTTTAAGCAGAATATTAATCTCTCCAAACTGCTTGCTATTGCCACAAGTAGGTAGAAAGCAACTTAATAATGCCACACCAAAAACTAAAATCTGCATCCTATAGCTTAACAATATATAGCCAATCACCAATTAATGTTATTTCTATAAATCATTGAGAATTTCTGGCACACGACTTTGTGCCAGTCCACTCCCAGTTTTTTTTTTTTGTTGTTGTTGTTTGTTTGTTTTTTTAGTTTTTTGTTTTGCATTTAAAAATCCACTTATAACTTTTACTAATTGCAGTGTTTATTCAGGGTAAGTTGAACCTATATAATTGGCATGCAACCCTCAATCTTTGCCTAAACAATCCACTTACACTAATTTTGTCTCAGCTCCTTCCTTCTAAGGTCGACAGACCTGGTAGAGTCCTTAGGATTCAGGATGATTTCTGGTGACCACACGACATTTCTCTCTGAAAACTGTTCTGAGTACCTGCACAATCTTTCTCTCCTGGGACAGGAGATTCAGGGAGTGAGCTTTTCAGGCCCCTTTTTCTGCCTCTGTCTGAGTGATATAGGTACCCTTCACCTAGGGCTGAGCACAGACCCCATTTTCTGAGCCCAAGCAACCTCATGAACAAGTTTGATCAATGTTCCATCTAAGCTGCCACTCCTGGACAGGAGTGAAACACTTTAAACAACACCACATTCCTATACCATGGCAGTTTTAAAATTAACTTCTCTCCTACACCTCTGGCACCAATGACTGTGACATGTATTAGACATACATTCCTCCTCCCTAAACCCCCTCGCCCTCAGGGAAAGAGAAGATGCAGATAAACCCCTAGAGACCTGAAATGGCAACCCACTCGGGACAGCGCCACTGTGCTGGAGAACTTGTTTCCCTCTGATCTATCAATAGAATCGGTTTCTTACTCCTGGAAGTCTGTGAATTCATTCTTCAATTTTCCCAGACTAAAGACCTGGCAGAGAAATTCTGGTAACATCAGGATGGGGGTTCAAAGTTTCTCTGCCTCCATCTCACAGTGAAGCTTAAAGGATTGACAGTTAGGCACCTATGTCTTGTTTTCCATAGCACACTTAAAGAATACTGCAGCTGCCTTCCTATTTTGGAAATTCAGGCTTGATTTTTTTCATTTATGACCAACTCTTACTTGTTGTTTTTTTTTTGCAGTTTTTGCCTGTGCCGGGTTTGAACCTGCCATCTCTGGCATATGGGGCCGCTACCCTAACTCTTACTTGTTAAACACCAGTTGGTTTTATGTCTCCCACTTATGTGATGACTACTTATAGTGATCTAGGAAAGTGGACCCACCTAACCCATGATTGTTATATGCAACAATGACCAAAAGAAAATGGGGACCTTTTGAAATATCTAAAATAATTTATTTGCATACACAATTGAAGAACATTCATTTTAGAATCAAATTACCGTAAATAGAAGATTTATTTCCAATGGCATCTGAAAAGCTTCTAAAAGGAATTCTGAGATAATTGCCTACACTCAGGAGATAAACATAAGATATTTACCACCACCACCTGAGGAAATTCTCTAGGTCTTTGACTCCCTCCCAGGAACTCCTATTGTGGCAATTTCAGAGTCACTCTGAACTCCTTCTGTTTCTGGAGGCTGCTGAATTCTCAAAACACTGATCAATTAAGAAGACCACAAAATGAACAAGAAGGGTTTCAAAAATACACCTTTGTTGCCTAGCTCACAAATTGATTAGCGCAATAAAGCAGGAAATTAAAAGACTAATATTCTAAAAAGGAGGAACTGAATAAAAATAAAACTACTGAGATTATAGATGTGCAGATGCAACAAATTTTTTCTACACCAGAACTAATGATGAACACTGATGTTGAAATGCTAACATCCAGGAAATCAGCTAAGCAGCATTCCAGCTGAGATCAGCTCTGAAATAAGTTAAAATCTTTTAAGCACTCAAACTGCTTGCTTTGGATCCCACGCAAGATATAAATAAATAAATAAAACTAATAAATAAATGAATGAACAAAAACACACACACAAAAAGAAAGAAATAAAATCACTTCTACCCTGTCGCTTTTACCTGTCGCAGTGCCGTTTCTGTGAACTAGGTTCAATTCCTGGTGAAGAAACCAGTTTCTTTTGATTTAATATTTGCATGACTTTGACTTTAGAGTATTGCTTTTCCACTTAGGAGGGTACTTTTGTTAAAAAGAAAAAGACTCAAAAGTCAGAGATGTCAGCTGTTCATCCCAGTTAAAATGAGAGATTTGAAAGACTTTGGTTTTTTTTTATTTTTTAAAGAGCTCTTTGGTCAGAAGTTAGCTTAATTAAAAGCTGATATTCAAGCTATATCAGCTTTTATTATCCATTTTCCAACTGAACCAGTGTTGTCGTTAGAAAACAGAAACTAAATTAAAATCTACTTATCTAAGTGAAACTGCTACGTCCTTCTGTTTGCTTCTTTTTTTTTTTTTTTATGGAACACTTCACTAATTTGCGTGTCATCCTTGCGCAGGGGCCATGCTAATCTTCTCTGTATCGTTCCAATTTTAGTATATGTGCTGCCGAAGTGAGCACCTTCTGTTTGCTTCTTAAGAACTGTTCCTTTATTTATTTAGAGTCCTCCCTGCAATTTCTTTCTCTTCGCTGTCTTTGGATCATAAAGACAGAGGACATCTAATGACGCAGACACCTTAAGGAACATAGAAAAAAGGCACCACTGACCCCTTTTTGAGGCCCTCTGTCTTCCTGTGTTGTCTAAAGAGTAATGAACAGATTCCTCTCAGGTCTAAAATTCTACTCTCTTTTGTATTGTGTTACCTGATGTCTTTGGGTTTGGGGGGTTCATGTGATTACTTTGTACTATGAGGGAGAAGTTGACCTTGGTATGAGTGTTGACTAGTGAGAGCTGCAGTTTTGGAGGTGGTTAAGGGCAATTGTTTACAGTAAATAGTCATCACTGCAGGGCACTACTCATTTCTTTGTGCACTGAGATAAGAAATGTGTGGTTTAAACATTTAGAAAAATGTCTTTATAGTGAAGTGTATTGTGAAAATATTGCACACATTTTCTTCTTTGGGGGGAGCCAGAATTCATTGTTAAAAGTAGAATCCTCGATCTTTAAAGGTCTGAATGCTCTGCATTCGAACCGCACCTTCTTTTCACATATCTAATTTATCAAGCCCTAAACTGCAAATGCTTTGTTGCTTCTCTTCTTGAAGGGGCTTTGTTGTCCAGTTGGAAAACAGACTAAATTAAAATGAAATTGGTCTTCTTATCAAATCCTGTGGTAAATTTCTACAATTTCGTGTTATCTTGACATCCATTTTCAGTCTTCCTCTAACACACTCAAACTTCTTGAAAAAAGGTTAAATTATCTCTGTATGTGTTTTGAAATGTTAAATTTTTACTCTGCTTTCTTTAAAACTCAGTAAAGGATTGGGCCATGTGAGAAAAATAACCTTTAACTTATTCCAATCACAAAGTTATATTTTGAGTCCAACTGTCCTTTTAAAGGACCAGTGAGTTTTGTTGGTCTTTGGGCTAAAATTTGTAAAATCATAACTAAAAAGTCTTTCTGTCTGTATCTTTATGCACGTGTATATATGTCTGTCTCAGTGCATGAATATCATATTGACTTATAAATAAATGAGTACTCATAAATTAAGTAAATAAGTCCAAATGCTTTTCAAGTTCATCTGACTTGAAATCTCTGGTAGATAAAGATAGTTTAAAGTTGTTGGTAAAATAAAATACAAACATACTCAGAATTTAATATAGAAAATTTTGCCTGGGTCCATTGGTAAGAAGGGTTTATATTTGTTTCAAGGTCATAAAACTGATGCTTCAGCAGTATTTTTTAAATACTTGCTTAATTTGTAAGTTGATGTTGTAAATGTTGAGTTCTGTGTTACTCCAAAGCCTTATACCAGTGATTTTCAAATGGTGTGCCTCAGCACATCAGCTCGCTGTAAGAGAAACTTAGGAATACTGTGAAAAATTTTAAAGATTAATAATTAAATTATTTATAAAAGAAGTTCAAAGCACAGAAAATCTACTTTTTTTTTTTTTTTCCCTTCAGACAGATTCTGAAGACCTGGGACAGCAGCTCTAAATTCAGCTTGTTCTCTGAATACCATCCTCACTAGCCCAGCTGTGTCTCTTGGCCAGGCTGGAAGAAAGTAGCTTCTCCAGGCATTGTCTTCACAGCTCTGGCCTTTGTTATGAACACTGAATCTGGCACACAATTAAAATTGCTTTCTTCCTAGTTTTTTCATTAAAAATAAGGGTTAGCAAGAGTTATTTTAATTAGTGTATGTGATTAAAACTACCAGATATGAAAAAAAAAAACCCAATTCTATAAGTGTTCAAACTGTCTTTTAAAATTAATGAAGCAGTGCAATGAAAACGAGGGTGAGGGCCCAAACTCCGCCAAGGCACAGGCATGGCTGAAACAATGACGGGAACCACAACCTGCCACTGGCCCCTAGTTTGCTTTTCTATAAGTATTACTCAGGTGTCATACAGCTAATGGTCAGAAAGATTCTTAATTTTCTCCATAGATAACAGTCATAAAGATTCTTAACTTTCCCCATATGTGATATGTTAAAATCATGCATGAAGCCCTGCCAATTATGAAATGGTGCTTAACTTTCATTTGGTTATATTTATATAAATGTTTTATTAATATGTATTACAAATTATACACCTATTATATATCTAACAATTCTGATACATCTTAGAGAAAATTATCATTAATAGTAATTACATTAATGGTAATTATTATGTTAAACTGTTAGATGTCACAGAAATAACCAAATTCCCTGTGAATTGTGTCTTTAACCATGGCTATTCTAAGACTTGTCATCTAAAAACTATTATTGTTTTACTTTGTTTCTTCTCAAAATAAAGGTTTACAATCAGCTATGCCCAAAATTTGCTTCCTCTTAAAGGGAATTTATGGAAAGAACTCTAAAAACTACTCTTGAATATAGGTTTCTGCTTACTTCGATGATTATACCATTTGAATAGAAAAATAAAACTTTCAGATTCTAATTTAAAATACTGATGTGCCAGGTGCACTCAATAGATCTCCCAAGCTGAAGAGTTTGAGGTAAGCCTGAGCAAGACCCTGTCTATACAAAAATACAAAAATTAGCTGGGCATGGTGGCACACACCTCTAGTCCGTGCTATCACCCACAAGAGGGTTGCTCAGATCCAGGAATTTCAGGTTGCTGAGAGCCAGGCTGACACCATGGCACTCTAGACTGGGGCAATGAGTAATACTCTGTCAAACAACCACACAAACCAACAAACAAACAAACACACAAACAAACACGGGTGTATTCATGAAGATTGCTACCCCAACATCAAGTGGAGCAAGAATTAATTACATGGGACTAAACTAATAGAGGACTGAAATAAATTTTTAGAGAAAATAGATTCAAAAATACATGTGGGCAGATTAGCTTTAGATTGGCTTTAGAAGGGGACAACCTTTTGTAACTGTACTGGTGGGAAGGAGAACAGTTAGTTACACAGATACAGACAGGTTTGTAGGTGTAGTAGCAGTGATGCAGGATTCCACCACTCAGGTTCCACCTTGGAGAGGAGCGCACACCCTAATCCCTTCTCAGGGAAAAAGACTGTAAGGACCAACTGCCAGCCAGGTGTAATCCTCTGGACTTAAGACCCCTAGATGAAAGAGCCCAGGTGGAGACTCCTGAGGGAGTTCTTCAGTTCTTTCCCCCTTCCAGAAGCTCTGGTGCTTTTTACTTCTTCAGTATTCCTTTCTAACTTCTAATAAAAGTCCTACCTTACCACTGATCTGTGGTCTGTGGGTTCATTCTTAGAATCCCCAAGACCAAGGACCTACTGAGGAGTGAAATTCCAGTATCAGTGGGAAGGTAAGAGAATGTATAGGATACAACCATGCATTTTCTCTCTGAAGTAAATATTAATTTTGGAGAACCTGTGGAACACTCAAGGTCCTAGAGGAGACATACAGCCAGGGTGAAATTCAGTAGGAGATGGAAATGTGAGTCCCATTGGAACCAGTTTTTTTTTTTTTTCCTTTTTTGTATGCAAATTATCTGTTCAGTTATAATCCTTATGTGCATTATATTTCTACTATGTATCACTCATTGATTTACTACTTCTAAGAAAAGTAAATTTTGGGTATTCCAAAGACTAGATAAGATTGAACAAGAGACAGGAACCACACATCAAGGACTTTGAAGTGATGAGGGACATGTTGAAACTCAAATTTTGATCATAAATGCTTTCAAGAGGAAAGAATCTTGATCAAAAGTGAAAAAGGGGGAAAGAAAAAAATTTTACCTGAGGAATATTAGCCCTTTTAAATTATCATGCACGAAGAGGCATAAAGTGAGATAGCAACATAATTATAAATAAAAATTAAATTAAAAAAATGAGATAGCAATCATGCCCTATTCCTCCATCCACCTTTAAGCTATGTATTCATGTCTTGAAACTGCTTGCTATCACCACGAGTAGGTATAAAGTAACCTAAAATGCCTCACCAGAAACTATAGCTCACACTCTATAATTTAACAATGTATAGCCCATCTGCAATCAATGTTACTTCTATAACCCAATGAGAATCCTGACAAACAACTTGGTATTGGATCACTCCTTGCCACCCTCTTTCTTACTACCTGCTGCTCATTTGAATATATATTCAATGCAACTTGAAACTATGCTCCTGAGCTGCAATCTTCAAGCTTGATCCAAATAAGCTCTCTACTTAAATTTATTTTGCCTGGACTTCTTTCTTTTATGTCATCACAACAAATAATCAGGACCGATTAACCACTAGAGAAGCAAACAATACCATCATCATGGCCCAGACAGACTCCATCTTTGCATCTGTGGGCAGTTCTGAAAGATTATCTACCTAAGACGATATCCTGTTTTACAGTTTAGTTCTACCCTTCCCCTTCCTGTCCCCTCCCTCAGAGCTGAGAGAAATCTTGTTCCAGGCCATTTTTATTTGGGCTCATCCATTTCCCTCAAAAATAATTCACTACCCTTCACAATTGCCTTACCCTCCAGCCCATATTACCTTTTTCTCTTTGAAGAGGGCATATAAGGCTCTACCATCCAGGCCTTATTTTAATCTCATATTTTACATGGCTCCCATGCATCTGCACGCTAATACATTTGTATCCTTTCTTTCCTATTTATCTATTGTCTGTTCATTTTAGTGACCTTCAGAGAAAGCAGAAGAGAAGGTTTTCCTTTGTTGTTATAGCCCCAAGATTCAACCTTAGATTATCTGGTTCTAAATGATGGTGCACTTTCTGGTACACTGTGCTGAGCCTTTGTTAAACAAGACACATAAGCCCTCAGGAAGTAGGAGAGATCAGCCTTGAATGAGGAGCTTCCTGTGGCTGGACTAGGGAACCCTGACTAAAGCCTGACATTTCACTTTTCTTTGGGGGTTCTCAAAGAAGAGTAAAAGTACAATAAAAAGAAGATCATCATAACATTCCTGATGACACCAAAATATGTCACCTCAAAATACGATTGTTGGAATATGCCTCTTCAAAATATGACTCTAGGGGATTGGAATATGCTATTCCAAAATACGCCCCTTTGGTATAAGATTATTTAGAGCTGATTATTTTAGAAACTGCAAGCACAGCAGAAGCTCTGAAAACAGAGTAGAAGTTGCCTTTTTCCATGGGAAATTTATATCTACAAGAAAAAAAATAAAACATTGTAAGTCCTCCACTTCACTTCTGACTAAATCACTACAAGCTCTTATCCATGAGGAAAACAGTGACTTCCATTTGCCTAACAAACCTTATTCTTATTTACTGTGCTTTTTCTGGCACCATCACTGCCCCTCAAACACCCTTATTTCTTTGTTTCAGTTGTACATGTATTTAAGCCTGAACTCAAAGCCACCACTTAGAGCAGGCCTCCTCAAACTGCGGCCCGCGGGCCACATGAAGCCGTGTGAATTGTATTTGTTCCCATTTTGTTTTTTACTTCAAAATAAGATATGTGCAGTGTGCATAGGAATTTGTTCATAGTTTTTTTTTTTTTTTTTTTTTAAACTATAGTCCGGCCCTCCAATGGTCTGAGGGACAGTGAATTGGCCCCCTGTTTAAAAAGTTTAAGGACGCCTGACTTACAGGGTCATTCATGTCCTGTATATCTCCCACATGTACATGCATACGTGTTAAAAACTTGCTTTTCTCTTGTCAGTTTTTTTTTTTTTTTTTTTTGTTACAAGAGTCTGTCCTAACTAAATACTATGAAAGGTAGAGGGAAATATTATTTTCCTACCCTATAGCAACAAAGACATGCTCTTCCCTGTCTAAAACTCATGACAGAATTAAATTTCTCTGCTTCTATTTAGTATAGCCAAAGGAGGCTAGCATTTTAAACTTGTAACTTGTAATACCAAGCTTTACAAAGTAAAAAAGGGAATTTAAGTAACATAAAATGATAAGTTGAAAATTAGACATATCTGATTCAACAACTGATTGCTTACCTTGTTCATAGATTTTGTGGCATCCCATATTATTTAACTGTTTCTAACTTCAAATAACTCTAAGCCTTCCCAACTACCCACTGTACTACTAATAATTCACTGAAAGATTATATGGATGGAACCAATTTATTACTTCAATTTATCAATTGTCTATTTATGGTCTCCTCAGAAAATGAAGATTTTCCTTTACCATTCACATAGGAAGCTCATTTTTCTATATAGATTTTGAGAGATAATTGTCTGGTAGAACTGTAACCTTTTGAAATACTACCGTCTATCTAATTGGTGTGTTATCTACAATATAATAAAATAATAAATAGTGACCATACAAAAAACATTATAGTAATAGCAAAGTTTTCTTATTCAAAACCATTTCCACAATTATGTTAGAACTTATACTTCATTTTTAGAATTTTCCTTTTCCTATTTATATGTTCTCAGGGGAAAAAAAATAAAATAAAACTCAAGTAGTAATTTCCCAGCCTGAAATTTTCTGAAGAAATTAGTCACCTAACATTTATAATCAGAAAGCAAAAAATTACCTTTACTAGTGAATGTGTTGCATTTTTATTAAGTGTGTTCTATAGTAATAATTCACAATAAAGTCTACAGAAATGTAGAAAAAAAAATCTATGAACTGAATCAGGGAAGCTAAAAAATGGATATCTCCATCATTATCTCTAAGGAATATGTGACATTATATAATTTTCAGCTTCTTTTTTGCTATTATGGAATTATATAAGAGAATAATATTTTGGTACAAGTTCATTGCCAATAAGCGCAAATTTACATTTGTAAATTTACATTTACAAAGACATGCTCTTCCCTGTCTAAAACTCATGATAGAATTAAATTTCTCTGCTTCTATTTAGTATAGCCAAAGGAGGCTAGCATTTTAAACTTGTAACTTGTAATACCAAGCTTTAAAAAGTAAAAAAGGAAATTTAAGTAACATAAAATGATAAGTTGAAAATTAGACATATCTGATTCAACAATTGATTGCTTACCTTGTTCATAGATTTTGTGGCATCCCATATAACATTTAAGAAGGTAACATTTTATTTTTGCATAGCTTAGCAAAGTATTAATATATTCAGCTTAGTTTTTCAAATGTATAGATGTTTTATAATATTTTAATAATAGAAGAAAAAATAAAGTTCTCAGTGATGAATTAAAATGACCTTTGCATTTAGATTTCATATTCTATTTCTTTCAAACAAAAAGCAGGAGAGAGTAAGAGGAGAAATGTGGACAAACTCAAAAATACCTTCCTCTAATGATAAATGCCAAGGAAACTCAAAACTTTTCTTGATAAAAGTAATACAATGATTTTTAAATTTTCCACTGGACCTCCCTTACACATTAACTTTATGATCTCAAATTTATGTACCTTAAAGTGATCAAGGGTTGAAGTAAAGAACAAAAGTTTTGTTCCCGACTTCTCATGATCCTTAAATTGCTTTAACTTTCTAAGGAATAGGTTATAGTTAAGGTGCAGGGCCTCCCAGCAATGCTATGATTTGTATATCATGAATCAATATGAGTTTTAAGTGTAAACACTTTCTTTTTAAGCAGGTGAAAAAAAAAATACTATGATGAGAAGAGAGAGAAGCTTTTTTCTCAACTGTTATCAAAGACAAATGGAATAGATAATGCATGATATTGTATGTGTACTTACTTTTTAAATTTAGAATACAGAGACAAAAAGGCTTAGACATAGAACTTTCAAATCTAAACTGCACAGACTTAAAAAAATAAAATAAAATAAAATGCTTAGACTTACTGGTACATGCCATAGAAGGAGGGTCTTTCTCAGCTCGGAAGTAACCCTTTTCACACTGACAGACAGAAGTTGCTTCCTTGTAAGTTAAACTGTGTGGAGGGCATTTAGAACACTTTGTGTTCCCAGCAAATGCTTTATAGAATCCTGGTCTGCAAGCTGTAAAAACGGGAAAAAAATTTTTTTTAAGTTATTATTGCTAGAGTTCTTTTATTTGTCCATGTACAACATATTACAACTTACACACACTTTGGATGTCAGAGTTCAGTGTTACACATAATATATATTAATATTAGTACATGGAATTAGTCATTCAATGTTAATAACAAAACTATGATATCATATTTTAACTGACGTTAATTTTTAAATCATACCTCAAGTATACATCTGCACATACACACACACACACACACACACACACAAAGTATCAGTGCTCTCCTAAGTACAGGGATGTCCACAACTGTCAATAAGGAAGATGATTTTGTGTAGTTCTGGGAGATGACATGAAATAATTGAATCATGCTGTTCAAAATGCATTTACATTCCACTTCTCCTTCAGTCCTTCCTGAATACTTCAGCAGAAAATCCCAGTTTGGTGCTGGTGTATTAAACACCTTTCTTAGGGGCTAAATTGTCTTTTGTTTATGCTATAACTGTATCTATATGTTTATGCTTGATTCTTTAAAACTTTTTTTATGAATGATTTAGTAATTCAAGAGAGGAAAATTTAACAATTCTATAAAGTAAAATTACTAATTCTAAATTCCTATTTAGAATATGGTTATTCAATATCAGTATCAACATGTCTCTTTTCTAACTTGGTGATAAATTAGTACTATTTGGCTGACCAATGAAATGACTTTACCATCAAAACAGCTTTCTAAAACGGTGGAAATTCAAAGTATAAAAATACATATTATATAATTAACCCAATTTATATGTTCATAATTAAAATATTCTTTAAGAAGTATTTAATTACTATACTTAATCCTATGACACAGTAGTTATAAGACAATTTATCATAAGATATTCGATAAATCAAGCATATATAGTCAAAAAAATAACTATTTTCTATTGAACTACAGTTTTCATAAAGTAGGCCACTTATAACTGAACTTTGTTCAGTAAAATTACTGAGTTCACCTTTTATTTATGTTCTTTAGTAACTAAAACCACAATTTAAATAATTTTTTGATCTTGCTGAAAGTGCTTTCTGAGAGGTTGAGCAGTTTGCACAATGTTAAAGAAAGATGAGATGTTGGAGCTGTATGAGAGAGCAGTGACATGCAGATGGATGTGACGCCTGGCAAGAGTGACCTTCCACAGACCTGGGGTAGGCAGTGAGAGTGAGATGCATCCTTAAGTCCCTCCCACTGAGGGTCCCACAACAGCTTGCACACAGCTGGAGGTGGAGGCGGCTCAGCCCTGGGGAGCAGCCAAGCTGGCTCACCGGCCCAGACTTCAAGGGTAACAATGAGGGATAGGAATTTGATGACTAGGAAAACAACCAAGACTATATGGAAGAAGAGCAGCTGAATAGTGCTGGCTATGGAATCTCAATGGCCCTTGAAAGAGCTCAACAAACTGTTTCTGAGAACATCTGGAGCAAGAGAAGCAGCCCTGGAGGGCGCCCTGGAGGGCAGGTTTCATGTGCATGAGAGAAGACTTCGTTTTATCTAAGAGCTTTCCTCACTTACAATCCTCAATCATCTGAAGAAGTCAGCTGCGATGAAATTATTGATAGAGAGTAGTTAAATGCTGCTAAAAGAGAAGGAAACTACTTGAGGAGAGAGCCAACTTTCCCCCATCTTTTGGGTTCATTCCAAATAGTCCTGCGCCAATAAAAAGCTTGATCTTTTTTTTTTTAATTTTTTTTTTTTTTTATTAAGTCATAGCTGTGTACATTGATATGATCATGGGGCATCATACACTAGTTTCACAGACCGGTTGACACGTTTATATCACACTGGTTAACATAGCCTTCCTGGCAATTTCAGTTATTGTGTTAA
>CAUYPK010134235.1:0-35887 GCA_963574355.1 Loris lydekkerianus | reverse complement strand
TGATTAGATCGATCGAACACATGCAGCCACTTGCCAGTTTTCCACTGTTTTTATCCTCCTCCTGGGTCTAGAAGTCCCTTGCTGGCTCCCTGTATCCTCAAAGGGATGATCATAGGCAGATCCCACCAGCCAGAGATGTCTCGAGTCTTGTCTCCCCCGATTCCCCGTGCCCAGTTGCAGGGAAGCTGTTACTCAGCCACCATCTTTAATCCAAATCCCCTAAAAATAAATTTTTTTAATTAGCCAGCCGTGGTGGCACATGACTATAGTCCCTACATCTTGGTAGATTGAGGTAGGAGGATCATGTGAGCCCAGAAGTTTGAGGTTTCAGTGAGCTGTTATTGTGCCACTGTCCTCTAGTCTGGGTGACAGAGCAAGAGTCTATCTCTTAAAAAAAAAAATTCTTAAATCAGTTGAATGTCTAAGCAAGAATAGATTTTATACAGGAAATGTTCATATAGAGCTTACTATGGGATAAATGTCCATAGTACTTTATAAACAATAACTTATTTAATCCTCATAGCAAGTGAGTCTCCTACCAGCTAGGAGGTACTATTAGTTCCCATGTTATTAACACGTCAACATCTATTATTTTTTGGCTTTTTAATAATGGCCAGTATGATTGAAGTAAGATGGTATTTCATTGCAGTTTTAGTTTGCATTTCTCTGATGATTAGTGATGTTGAACATGTCTTCATATGTTTGTTGGCCATTTGAATATCTTCTTTGAATAATACCTGTTCATGTCAATTGCCCACTTTATAATGGGGTTGTTTGTTTTTTTCTTGCTGAGCTGTTTGAATTCATTTTAGATTCTGGATATTAGTTCTTTGTGGGATCAACAGTTTGTGAATATTTTTTTTCCATTCTGTAAATTGTCTGTTTACTCTTTAATTTCTTTTGCTGTGCAGAAGGCATTTTGTTTAAGTCTCATTTGTTTATTTTTGTTTTTGTATTTGCTTTTGGGATCTTAGTCATAAATTTTTTGCCTTGGGCAGCACCTGTGGCTCAGTGAGTGGGGTGCTGGTCCCATATACCGGAGGTGGCAGGTTCAAATCTGGCCCCAGCCAAAAAAAAATAAATCTTTGCCTAGGCTAATGTCCAGAGAGTTTTTCCTAGGTTTTCCACTAGAATTTTTACAGTTTGCTAGTATTTTTTTGAGGTTTTTGTATCTGTGTTCAGAGAAATTGGTCTGTAATTTTCTTTTTTGTTGTATCCTTTTCTGGTTTGGGTATCAGGGTGATACTGTCTTCCTAGAATGAGTCGGGGAGGATTTCCTCCTTGGTCTTTGGAACAGTTTCAAGAGGATTGGTTCCAGTTCTTCTTTGTACATCTGGTAGAATTCAGCTGTGAATCCATCTGGTCCTGAGTTTTTACTTTTTTTTTTTTTTTTTTTTTTTGGTTGGGAGATTTTTTTATTACTGATTCAACCTCACTACTTGTTACTAGCCTGTTCAGGGTTTCTGTTTCTTCCTGATTCAAGCTTGGGAAGTTGCTTTTTGGTAGTTTTGATATTCTCCCCAGGCAACTGTACAACCTATCTAATGTATAAATTACAGTGAAGATTAGTAAAGAGCTGAAGAAGTATAGTTCTTTGTAAGTCACTTGCCCCTAGCTTAATCAAAGCTGTAACATTAAGTTGTCATTAGACTGCTGGTGACTTAAGGACACCAGTTACTACTCTTCAGGTTTAGTATATATATTTAATGTAGTTGCATATAGTCTAGCTTTCCTCATACAAGAAATAGTGAAAACCCTCTGTTGTTGGTCTTTGTGCCATGACATTTCTCAAAAGAACTATTTGATTTACTGGAAGCCAAGTAAACTTTCAAATGTAAAGAATCAATATTCATTAAATATTTACTGACTCCCTGTCATATGCTGGGTACTGTGTTAGGTATTGTCGCAGATGCAGAGATGTGTAAAATACAGTTCTTCTCTTTGTCAAGGAATTTATAATCCCATGAATACCCAAATTGTTAATGTATAGAATATGTAAGAAGTGTTCAGAGAAAGAGCTAAAATTCATAGGCTAAGGAAAACTACTTGTAGCTTAAGGAGGAATTAAAGAATGCTTTAAGGGCTGGGCACAGTGTCTCTCACCTGTAGTCCTAGCACTCTTAAAGGCCAAGGCATGAGGATCACTTGAGGCAGGAGTTTGAGAACAGCCTGTGTAACAGCAAAACCCTGTCTCTGTAAAAAGTAAAATAAAATGAGCTGGGTGTGGTGGTGCATGCTGTGAGACCCTATCCTAGATAGATTATAGATAGATAGAGTAAATAAGTAAAGAAAGAAATATTAATGGATTCCACTTATTTACCTTAAAAGCTATGTTATGACAATATAACACATTAGTATAATGTGGTCTTAAGAGCATGAAAATTATCTGTGACCTGGGATACCTTCATTCTGGTTTCTCCAGCTTGCACTTACAAATCGAAGCCAGTCTGTTAGCTTTCAGTGTCCTTCCTTTTCTTCCATCCTGTCTATCCCTAGGCAAGAGAAATCCTACCAAAAACAAGAGACTGTTTTTACTTCTCTGTAGGACTCTCTTTAATTCTCCTCAGAGAGTCCCAATTGGTATCTTATAGCAAAATAAAATAAATGGGAATTTGGGCATATTAAAAACATTTTTTTAAATGTCAGTTTTAAATTATAAATTCTTTTTTCTTCAATTATAGTTATATAACAGGCAATTTAATGTCTTAAAATCTTACGTGCTAGCTTCATAATACTAATTTTTACATGATAATAACCAGTCCATTGCCTTTATTTATATATGAAAAAGAGAAAGCATTGCATGTAACTTTGAATAAATGCAGGTATTTTTACAGGGTATGAGGATGTTAGCCTATGGTAAAGCTGGCTTTTCAATTTCAGTTACTATCCTCCTTTTCCCCCAAGTACTGTGATTCCTATATGTCCTGTAGGTGGCAGTACTTACATGGAAAATACAAGTTCATAAAGAGATTTGAGAATGATTAGCAGATGGAGTCTTTAATGAGTAAGGTTCAATTGAAATGTTCTCTTTGTTCATTTTTCTCATTCACTGGGTTTTTCTTAATAATCATAAACTTTTTCTTTTTACTCAAGATGTTTCTGATCAGTGTTCTTCAACCATCAGGTGACCTCCCCCCCACCTCCTATATTTGTTTCAAAAATTACATATTACATAACCATTTTCTCTTTAGAGGGCAGTGATTAGAAATTAGGTAGTTATGTAATGATAGGATCCTGTCTAAAGTTCTGAGTACATTTTTTTTCTCAAAAAAGTTGAGTACCTTATATCATTGCTGTATGAATTCTGATAGGAACAGGATAAACAGTTATCTTAGGTTTCACATCCACTTTCATTAAAAATCTGAAGTTCTAGGGTCAGACAAGTATATCTTTGCATGGAGGGAAGAAGCTCATTCAAGAATATGACAAGCTATCTTGTTCTCCCTGAACATTAGGGGTTTTGCTGTGGGATTCACCTCGTCATTGTTTATTGAGTATTGACTATATGTTATACATTTGCTGGGCAGGCACCTTGCCTTACATTGATGAAAGGACATGGTACCTATCCTCAGACACCACTTCTAAAGTTAGTACAGTGTGATGATTCCCACATTCCTAGACATGTGGGAAATAAATAAGTGCACAAAACAAGAATAGATAGGTGGTATAGGAAATATTACCAATTAATCACAACACACTTTCCTTCCAGCTCTGCTGGCCTCAAACTCCTTTACAACACTTGAAGAAGCTTCTGTTGTTCAATCAAGGAAGATATGCAAGAAGCAGCCCATTTCCTAAACATGGCATAGTGAGAGATGTGCCTGAGAGTCTTACCTAGAAGTGGTGTACAGTATGCCAGCAATTGTGTAAAGATTGGGAAAGAAAACACACATATACACACACTTGCTTCTTAATGTCTCTCTGGAAGGCTACCCAAGAAATGGATAATATTTGTTGCTCTTGGGAGAGGAGCTAGGTGGCTAGGGGATAGAGTAGGAGAGAAACTTTTTATTGAATAGCCTTTGTTTCCTTTTGGAGTTTGAACCATGTGAATTTATTATCCATACAATAAAGCTAAAGATTTACTGCCTTAAAAACCACTGCTACATCTGAGGAGAATATATACCAATTGTCTCTTTTATCTAATGGGTTGTATAAAATACTATACTCTTAAACATATGCTGGGTAGAAGAAAAGTATTGCTAAGGAACATTTAAGTATATCTAATTCATTTTTTGTTTTAGTTACAGGGAACTTCCCAATTTTTTTTTTTTTTTCTTTTTTTGAGGAAGAGTCTCCCTTTGTCACCCTCAGTAGAGTGCCATTGCATTACAGCTCACAGCAACCTCCAACTCTTGGGCTTAGGCAATTGTCTTTCTTCAGCCTCCCAAGTAGCTGGGACTACAGGTGCCCACCACAATGCCTAGCTATTTTTTGTTGAAATTTAGTCAGGGCCAGGTTTGAACCCACCACCCTTGGTATTTGGGGCCGGCGCCCTACCCACTGAGGCACAGCCGTTCCCCCCCCCCCCAATTTTTATTTTCATATCGCTCAACTAGTACATCCTGATAAACATCTGATAGCTGTGAATGAAAAGTGATTCCTCTCAAAGTTGCCAACCATAGATTTTTTTATGCAGCAAAGAGCTATGTGTTTTTATATTTGTTTGGCTTTGTTGTTACAGTGGAAATTATACATGAGGTGTGAATAGATGATCCCAGAAGAAAACAGATTATGCGCAGAAAAAATAGGGTTTAGTAAATCTGTTAGCAGCACTCAGAATTTTAGAGTATATTAGAAGATTTGCTTATTGAGATGAATTATTTTTGATAGACAATTGGAGGAGTCATAATAAACATAATAATTGTTTATAATATACCTTTATTGGAGGAGGACATATAGAAGTATCAACTTTTTTGAAATAATTTTTTTTTTTTAATTGAGACAGAGTCTCACTTTGTCACCCTTCAGTAGAATGCTGAGGCGTCATAGCTCACAGCAATCTCAAACTCTTGGGCTCAAGCAATTCTCTTGCCTCAGCCTCCTTAGTAGCTAATACTACAGGCGCCTGCCACAACGCCTAGCTATTTTTTTTTCTTTTTTTTAGCAGGCCCAGGCTGGGTTCAAACCCACCAGCCCCGGAACATGTCTCTGGCTCCCTAATCACTGAGTATGGGTGCCATCTTGAAATAAATTTTTATAGCTAAAATTAAAAAATACTGAGAATGCAAAAAAGGAATTCTATTGAATCAGCCATATCTCACATCCTCAGAAATTTTATGTTTATAGATTACATAACAATGATATTCAGTGTTATAAAAAAAGAAATAGAACTTCATGGCTGAAGCCAGGTGTGATGGCTCACACCTGTAATCTTAGCACTTTGGGGGACTGAGGCAGGTGGATTGCTTGAGCTCGAGACCAGCCTGGTCAAGAGCAAAACCCCCATCTCTAAAAACATACCATAGTTGGGCATTGTGATGAACACCCGTAGTCCTAGCTACTTGAGAAGCTGAGGCAAGAGGATCTCTTGAGCCCAAGACTTTGAGGTTGCTGTAAGCTATGATACCATGGCACTCTACCAAGGGGGACGAAGTGAGACTCTGTCTCAAAAAAAAGAACTTCAAGGCTGAGGCAGAAGGATTGCTTGAGCCCAGGAGTTTGAGGTTGAAATGAGCTGTGATGAGAACACTGCATTCTAACCCAGGCAGTACAACAAGACTGTGTCTCAATTTAAAAATTAAAAAAAAAATAAAGAAACAGAATTTTAGGTCCTAGTTGAAACCTGATGAGTAGAGCAGAGTGAAAGTCAAGTATACACAAGGAATTATGTAGATTACTAACTTTTTATACATGTATTTTGCTAAAGCACAAAATATGATCAGGAGACATTAATTGGCTGTTTAATCTTTATGACCACTATTTCTGTTAATTGGATAATAAAGCAGCTAATATGGTAGCACCTAACAGTTAATAGTTTACAGATCATTTCTACAGTGTTTACCTCACTTGATCAGAAGTTTAAGATGTTATTTCGGGGCGGAACCTGCGGCTCAAAGGAGTAGGGCACCAGCCGCATATGCCAGAGATGGCAGGTTCAAACCCAGCCCCGGCCAAAAACTGCAAAAGAAAAAAAAAAAAGATGTTATTTGGGGGAGATGGTTCACATTATAATGAAATCATATATTTACTTCTGACTTACTTTTCCTTGTACCATATGGCCATGTAGATGTTTTTGATAGAAAAAAAGCAATTGAGTAAACTTTCTTGACATACTTAGCCTCCCAACTAACAATAAATTCACCTTCTATGCTAACATGGTCTTTCCACCCCCCTTCATTGCATAGTTTTTGCTCATCCCTTAAAAATTATGTTCCATAACATGGTAAAACCTGGCAAGGCACTTCAAATTAGTTCTACCGTCCCTTCCCCGTACTTCTTCATAACAAGTAGAAATTCCATCCCGAGGTTCTGGATTTTTTGACTCACTCTCTTAATCTCTTCTAGTTGTAAAGAATCCTGCTCTAACATACTCCATCTCTCTTCTCACACTTTAGTTTCTCCTTTTCCTTTCATTCGTTCATGTATTCAGTAAATACTTATTGATCATATTAAGTGCCAGCCCCTGTTTTTTGTGCCAGGGATGCAGCAATGAATGAAACAGAAAGCTCCATGCCCTCAAGGAGCTTAGGTTATTTCTTATAAATACTTAACCATCACGGTATCGCCCCACAGGGCACCACTCGGGCTGTAGTCTGTGACTCTTGCCCTGGAATTGTGCAGTACACAGCTGGCTCAGCTCTAATGCAGTGGTCCTGTCTCTTGTGTGCAGTTTGGGTGTTTGTCCAAACTAATTTCCTGTAATAAAGTCAGTCAGCTTTCACCTTCCAACAGTAGCCAGAGCACAGTCCACCCCCATGGTGCAATAAGATTGTGTGGAGAAACCAACCTTTGTGTTTCCTCAACCTACTTGTATTAGGCAACTCTAAAATTCCCTTGCTGCTTCCTTTTTTAACCTTCAGCACTATTAAAAAAATTTTTCCTATGCCTTTGGTAGTTCTCTAAGTTTTTTCTTGTCTGTTTTTTTCTTTCTTTTTTATGTTCATAACACGGCAAAAGGTGGACAGCTTTTCAGGTTTCTTTTCCATCACAATGATCACATTGTGAACATGTTTTTCCTGAGGTGTGCAGGTAGTTCTTCCACTGTGATTTGTGGTCAGTAAATGTATTGGGAAAATGTCTTTGTCCTTCATTTTTGTGTGTGTTGAGACAGGGTCTTGCCTGGGCTAGAGTGCAGTGACATCATCCAAGCTCACTGCAGCCTCAAACTCCTGGGCTAAAGTGATCCTCCTGCCTCAGCCTCCAGAGCAGCTGGGACTACAAGGATGAGCCACCATGCCCAGCTAATTTTTTTTTTTTTTTTTTGAGACAGAGTCTCACTCTGTCACCCTGGGTAGAGTGCTATGGCATTGTAGTTCACAGCAACCTCAAACTGTTGGGTTCAAGAGATCCTCTTGCCTCAGCCACACCGGTAGCTGGGACTACAGTTGCCTGCCATAATGCCCAACTAGTTTTTCTATTTTTAGTAGAGACAGGGTCTTACTCTTGCTCAGGCTGGTCTCATACTCTTGAGCTCAAGCTATCCTCCCACCTCGACATACCAAAGTGCTAGGATTATAGGCATGAGCCACCAGGCCTAGCTCCAGCTAAATTTTTTTTGAGATGAGGTCTCACTATGTTGTCCAGACTGGTTTTGAACTCATGGCCTCAAGAAATCCTCCCACATCAGTCTCCTAACATGTAGATATGAGCTACCTTACCTGGTCTCTGCATTTTTTTTTTTTTTTTTTTTTTTTTTTTTTTTTGAGACAGAGTCTCACTCTGTAACCCTCAGTAGAGTGCTGTGGGGCGTCACAGCTCACAGCAACCTCCAAGTCCTGGGCTTAAGCAATTCTCTTGCCTCAGCCTCCCAAGAAGCTGGTACTACAGGCACTTGCCACAGCGCCCAGCTGTTTTTTGTTGCAGTTGCCACTTCTGTTTTAGCTGGCGGGGGCTGGGTTTGAACCTGCCACCCTCGGTCTTTGGGCCCGGTGCCCTACCCAGGGAGCCACAGGCGCCGCCCACCTAGTCTCTGCATTTTGAAGACAGAGTTACATTTCATGTATTTATTAGGAGTACGGATATGGAAAAACAAAACCATTAGATTCCATTATACCATTGTCTTGCCTTGTGACTGCTCAATCCTCAGTTCTTTAAAGCTCAGGTTGCCCTTGTGATCAAAATGTATACCTGAAATACCTATTAATACTACTTACCCTCCCACCAATTTAGAAAATAACTTTAAATTGTTTAAAAGCTATCAAGTCAAAATGCATCATTAGGATGGGGCATGGTGACTCAGGCCTGTAATCCTAACATCCTGGGAGACCGAGGTGAGTGGATTGCCTGCTCAGGAGTTTGAGACCAACCTGAGCAACATCGAGATGATATTTCTCCTAAAAATGGAAAAACTAGGTGGGCATCATGGCCAGCACCTGTAGTCCCAGGTGCCCGGGAGGCTCATGCAAGAGGATCACTTGAGCCCAAGAGTTTAGCTATGATGACACCACAGCACTGTACCCAAGGGGACAGAATAAGACTCTTGTCTCAAAAAAAAAGAAGATGCATTATTAGGATGAAATGTGTATTTGTGCCTGTAAAGTTAGAAAAATTGAGAAGTGTGTTTACTTGCACATCACTGAAGTTAAAATCAGATGAAAAGGTTGAGAGATTATGCAATTAAGAAATGTTTTGTACCCACATATTCCTTAGCTGTGTGTTTCATGTCTATTAATAATTAGGCCCAAGGATATTTGGATTCAAAGCTGCTTTGGAAACTAATATTTTCAAATACTGTGTTTCCTTGATCTTTACTGCAGTGGTCAACAACAATAGGTATCAACTCTACCAATAAGTTTTTTCTGCACGATGGTTTTGTCCTTTGATTTTTTTCCATTCACGTTTGGCCTTTTAAAACTTCATCTCTGTTACAAATTTCATCGTTTACAGTGCAGTGAGGAACTTCTACTTCAAATAATTTTTGGAGAAGACAATAGCTAAGATACTAAGGTTCCTAATCTGTTAGGCTCACTTCCCTCTTGGTACTTTAACTTCATTCTTTTTAGACTTCAGATATGGTTAACGCTCTCAAATCCTTTCCTCTTTCAAGTTGTTCCTATTTTTAATATTTTATAAACTTTACATACATCTTCACTGCTTAATTGAAATGGCCAGTGTGACCAGTGACTTCTGAAGGGAGATGAAAGTGAGTTTTTGTGCTGTACCTTCTGTGGACCAAGCACTTGTATATGTATCTCATTTAATTCCTACAACAGTTACATGGACTTTAGTATCCTTGTCCTTAAAGGTAAGGAAACTAAGACCAAAACATGTTAACTTGTTAGTAAGTGGCAAAGACACAGGATTAGATGTGTCTCATTCTGAAGTTCATGTTCTTCCCCCTGTAACACACGATTCTTTGTATTTCAACATATTGATCTAGTTATCCTCTCCTTGAAATACCATGCTGGCTTCTTTGTGACATACTTTTCTAACTCTCTGGTTCTTTTGAATCTCCATTGCACTAACTCATAAACAGCTCACTTGTCCCAGTCTCTCTCCTCCTCATCTAAACTTTTTTTTGAGATAGAGTCTCACTGTGTTGCCCTTAGTAGGGTGCCCTGGCGTCACAATTTACAGCAACCTCAAACTATTGGGCTTAAGCTATTCTCTTGCCTCAGCCTCCCAAGTAGCTGGGACTACAGGCCTCCACCACAACACCTGGCTATTTTTTGTTGCAGTTGTCATTGTTATTTAGCTGATCCAGTCTGGTTTCAAACCCGCCAGCCTTGGTGTATGTGGCTGGCACCATAACCACTGTGCTACAGGCACCAAGCTCTCATTTAAACTTCTTAAAAGACTGATATACAATTTCTTTTATATTACCCATTTACTCCCTAACCCCTAACCCCACTGATATCTGGCTTAGCCCCCACCATTGCCTTGAAACTGCTCTCCCTAAAGTAGTGTTTTTCAACCTTTTGAATCTCATGGCACCCTTGAACCTAGACTTGAACTTAAACTTCCATGGCATCCTTAAATTATGTTGATCAATAAATAAATAAATAAAGAGTAGAGGAAAAAGAATATGTTCACTGTGTTTTGAACTTCTTTCAAAAATGATTTAATTAATCTTTAAATTTTTTTTGTGCGGTGCACCTAAGATCCTCTCATGGCACACATATTGAAAATCACTATCCTAAAACCATCAGTAACTTCTTCATTGTCAATTTCAAGAGATATATTTCAGTTATCACTCTTTTTTTACATTTAATACTTACTCCTTTCTTCTTGAAATTGTGTGTTTGAATTCTGTGTCTTCACACTCTCACTGCTCTCTTTATACTCTCTGACCATTCCTTGTTATCTCTGACTTATTTTTGAATTCCCCTTCCTTTTCTTTATCCTTAAATGTTGGTGTTCTCTGAAGCTCTGTCTCAGGCCCTCCTACTTTCTCAAGTACTTTCATACTTAACAAAGTTTCAAATCTATATCTCTACCTTAGGTACTTCAAAGTGAGGCTAAAGGAGTAGGAGCCTTTTTGTCTTAGATACAATTAGCATATGTCCAAAAATTCTAAATTGTCCAAAACTGAACTCAGCATCTCTCCCCCAGACTTCTACACCAACAGGTGGTACCACCGTTCTTCCAGCCATTCAAGATAGCAGCCTGGGAGTATCAGTGATCTCTCCCTCTCTGTTACCTCCATGTCCATTCATTCACAAAGTTTTGCCAATTTTACCTCCTTATTATTTCCCAGATCTATTCTATTCTCTCCCACTGTCACCATAGCCTTCTCATCAGATCCTTATTAGCATCCACTTAAATAACCTACCAGAGTTTTCTAACTTTTTATTTCCAGTTTTATTTCAAATCTGTCCTCTTCCACAGATAAAAATGACCATGTAACTCTCCAACTTAATAGATTTATAGTTAATGTTTTGAACAGGGAGATAATCTGAATATACTAAAATATTTGTTTTGGTAACTGATGTGAGTTTTTTATCTAATAGTTCCTCTTTCCAACTTTGTCTTTTTACCTTCTTGAACCTTAAAATGAGATACAGTATCTGCTCATTAAGCAAAGCAAATAAAACTCTAAACATAATACACACAACCATTCTAAGTTAACTCATCCTTTTCTATGTGTTATATGTAAAGGGCCAGAAATTAAAACATGTTGAACACTCTGTAATAGCTGCATGCTGTGCTTTGCAACTCTGTGAAATAAGTAAATTCTCACTTTACAAATGAGGAAACTGAAATACAATTAAGTCAGTTCCCTGAGATCATAAATACAAGTGACAGATCTGGAATTCAAATGCCACCATAACACCAAAGTCTGATCTTCTTTCTCACTGTAATCATGCTACCACGCTCTGTGATGTGCAGTTGTAATTGCCAAGCCCACATATCTAGATACCCCCAACACCAGGTAGTTCTCTAGATTTGTTTATACCTGTAGGTTTAGACAGCCTACCAGGACTAAAAATAGGAGTTTGGGGGATGAGTATGAATTGGAAAATGACTAAAAAGCATTATTGTAGGAAAAGTCACCTGGTAGTGGCCCAGGAGAAACTGGACATTGAAAGACTAACCAGGGGCTTGGCACCTGTAACTCAGTGGCTAGGGTGCCAGCCACATACACCGGGGGTGGTAGGTGGTAGGCCGGGGTTTGCCAAACAACAATGGCAACTACAACAACAACAACAACAACAACAAAATAGCCAGGCATTGTGGTGGGCACCTGTAGTCCCAGCTACTTGGGAGGCTGAGGCAAGAGAATTGCTTAAGCCCAAGAGTTTGAGGTTGCTGTGAGTTGTGATACCACGGCACTCTACCAAGGGTGACATAGTGAGACTTGTCTCAAAAGAAAGACCAACCAGGAAGCCTAGTGACATCTTGAACTAAAATAATAAGAGTAGAATCTTAAAAAGAAGAAAGGAATGTGCTTAAAATCAAGGGATTAAAGTAAAGGACTTCTGGAGAAATGTGTCAAGTCTATTTTTGTAAAAACTTCTTAATTCTCTTAAAATCTAAACCTTTTAAAGGCACATCAAAGCTATATATAAATGTGCCATGTGCTTTCAAAGTCTAACACTAACAGTGAGTAGTCTTTTACAGCTTCCAGAGCCTTTCATAGATACCTGATTTGATCCTCACACATGCCTGTGGACTAAGTACAGGCACTTCTGACTTACAGTGTTCGGTCCCCAAGTTATGGCCAATCCAACTCACAGTGTTCTGGACATATAAGCAGGTTTCCAAAGTTTCCCACAAGGATAACATAATTAAATTAATAATTTGGGAATTATTAATAGTTTCTTCCTCACATGTCAATAAACCTGCATGGCGTAAGTGGTTTATTGGCACAGCCTTTTTATGCCCACAGCTAGTCTCACAGATAGGTAGAGAAGCAGATGATGGAAACATGAGAACATCAAGAGTCAGAAGATCCGGAGCCAAGAAAGTTTATGACAGAAGAATTGGCTGAAGCCTTTTGTCTTGTTGAAGTAGAATTTGCTAAGTTTGAGGAGCAAGATCCTAACATGTGATTTATAAAGATTTGTTATGTAGTTAATAAGAGCATCAGGTACTGCAAGGCCATTTATAATAAAAATAAGGCCATCCAAACAACCCTCAATACCTTTTTCAAGAAACCAACTTCAATGGTAAGCTCCCCTCCTCCAGCTACAGAATCAAATCCTGATTCTCCAGTGCCCACTCCATCCTCTTTAGCACTATCTCCTTCATCTTCCAATTAATGTCAGCCTACCTTCTTGTCTCAAAAATGCCCCTTCCATTCAAGCCATCAATGGTATGTTTATAATTAGCTAGGCATTGTGGTAGGTGCCTGTAGTCCCAGCTACTCAGGAGGCTGAGGCAAGAGGATCATTTGAACCCAGGAGTTTGAGGTCACTGTGAGCTATGACACCATGGCACTCTACCCAGGGCAACAGAGTAAGACTCTGTCTCAAAAATAATAATAATGCTCCTTCTAGCAAGCAAGACATTGCCACGCATTGGGTGTTAGCCTTTGACATTCTTTTTTGAAATTTCTCTTATCTTCTATCTAAACTTTCCTTTTTTTTTTTTTTTTAAGACAGTCTCATTATGTCGCCCTCAGTAGACTACCATGACATCATAGCTCACAGCAACCTCAAACTCTTGAGCTTAAGAGATTCTCTTGCCTCAGCTTCCCAAGTAGCTGGGCCCACCACAACACCCAGCTATATTTTGGTTGTAGTTGTCGTTGTTGTTTGGCAGGCCTGGGCTGGATTCGAACCCGCCAGCTCTGGTGTCTGTAGTTGGCGCCCTAGGCAGGTACAGGTGCTGAGCCTCCTTTTTTTTTTGAGACAGTCTCACTCTATCACCCTGGGTAGAGTGCCATGACATCATAGTTCAAGGAACCTCAAACTCTTGGGCTTGATAATCTTCCTTGCCTCAATCTCCTGAGTAGCTGGGACTATAGGTGCCCACCACAATGCCTGGCTAGTTTTTCTGTTTTTAGTAGAGACAGGGTCTTGCTCTTGCTTAGGCTGGTCTTGAACTCCTGAGTTCAGGGGATCCACCCTTCTTAGCCTGCCAGAGTGCTAGGATTACCTGCATGAGCCATGGCACCCAGCCTCATATCTAAACTTTTTATGAGCTTGTTCTTATGTTTGTTTGAATTAAAAGAAAGAGCACGATGGTCTCTGTAACTTATTACAGGATGGGGCATTATTATTTTTATTATAGTATTATTGATATATTATATATAATAATATATATAATATTATTGATATATATTATTGATATATTATTATTATCATATGTGAACAAGCCATTATAGTATTGTTGTTGTTATTTTATTATTACTATATATGTGCTGTTCATCAAAGATCCGAGTTATATATAAATCCAACCTAGAGCCGTTCTCAGGAATGTATCCCATCCATAACCCAGGGACTATATGTTGTTATATTTTCTTCATTTCATATATATAAGGAAACTGCCTTAGAAGATTGAGTTGCTTACCTAGAGGTTAACAGATATCTAAGTGCTATACTGAATCTACATTGTATTTTTTTTCCAGAGAAAAGCCTCCTCAAAAAGAAAACAATACTTTTTCAAAGCAGAGTAAGTAGGAGCCCCATTCCTCCTCAGCATTTAAATATCACTGTGGCAGCATATAAGAAAATAAGAGTTGATTAGAGCGGTGCCTGGGGCTCAGTGAGTAGGGCATCGGCCCCATATACCAAAGGTGTAGTGGGTTTGATCCTGGCCCCAGCCAACTGCAACAAAAAAATAGCTGGGCATTGTGGTGGGCGCCTATAGTCACAGCTACTCGGGAGGCTGAGGCAAAGGAATTGCCTAAGCCCTTGAGCTGTGTTGCCACGGCACTCTACTGAGGGTGACAGAGTAAGACTCTGTCTCTAAAAGAAGAAAGAAAATAGGAGTTGATTAGATCAGGTAATAAGCAGATGAAGAAAAAGAACAGACTCCTGCATAGGCTTCATAAAATTAAATGGCTGATCTACATTTTACAAAAAGGATTCTTATGCCCCTTGATACATTACATGTATATGACATTATTTCCTGGGTATTTCATACATTGCCTGAGCATTATGTGAATGAAGCCATGCCAGTGTCATGCTAACTCATAAACTATTGCACCCTGTCCAGTTAGAGAAAATCAAAGATCTTGTGCTCTGGCCTCCGTAGAAAAACTTAGTAAAGTTTTTGAAACAGGACAAAGTTTTTGAATCGGTTGTACTGATTGGCATTAGAATTGATGATTCATAAATCATTTCACTGCTGTCAAAGTTGTGCCTTAAACAGTTTCCTTGCATTCTGCACACACAGTCTTATTTTAGCATCCTTTGAAAATACTGTGGCTACTACTTCCTGGGTAGTGGTCAACTTTTAAACCATTCTTTTTGTTTGCTTGTTTTAAAATTTACCCAGGTGGATTTTCTCTTGGTCTTTGCTTGTTTATTGCCAGCCATAGCTACATGTGTGTATGCATGCACACATGTAGTCACAGCCATTTCTAAGGCAACCAGTTATATTTTGAGATTTCAGGGATAGCTTTGCGCCTCCTACCTTCTTCTAGAGGTATCCCTTTTCATATGTTTTATTAGATATACAAGTTAGGAGAACCAAAATTTAATTCAAGTAGGCCAGGCACGGTAGCTCAAGTCTGCAGTCCCAGCACATTGTGAGGCCAAGGCAGGAGGATCACTTGAGTGATTCAGGAGTTCCAGCCTTGAAAACAGAGAGAGACTACCCTGTTGCTTTAAAAAAAAAAAATCAATTCAAGTAAACACCTTTGGGCTATCATATGGGATCAGACTAGATCCCCTCTTTTTTTTAATTCTACTATATAGCAGAGGTTTTAATAGTTTTCTGGCAGTTAAATTGTCCTTAGAATTTAACTTCTTCACATATTGAGTGGAGATGACCTTGATGAAATCTTAAAATCCTGCTTTGAGAGGGCACTGGCACCTGTGGCCCCCAGCTCTGGCCAAAAGAAAACAAAAAAATCCTACATTGAGGCCCAGGGTATAATTATGAAATAGGGTAAAGTTCCTTGGAATCTATGTTTTATATTAGAGCTTTTAAAATTTAAAAACATTTCCAAAAATCTTTCATTTTGCTTTTCAAATATATTGACCAGTAGGATTGTGCTATTAATGTAGACAGTTACTTTAGATGTAGTATGTGCAGCTTCACATGTATTTTATTTGTTTGGTTTTGGGTTTGTTGTTGTTGTCGTTGTTGTTTTGAGACGGAGTCTCACTATGTCACCCTCGGGAGAGTGCCATGACGTCACAGCTCACAGCAACCTCAAACTCTTGGGCTTAAGTGATTCTCTTGCCTTAACCTCCCAAGTAGCTGGGACTACAGGTGCCCGCCACAACACCCAGCTATTTTTTGTTGCAGTCATTTGTCATTGTTGTTTAGCTGGCCTGGTCTGGGTTCGAACCCATCACCCTTGGTGTATGTGGCTGCCACTGTAACCACTGTGCTATGAGCGCCGAGCCTTTGGTATTTTTTTTTTTTTTCCTGATACTTGTCAGTGTGAAGGTATTTCATACTGAATTTTACAAAAAGAAAAACTTTCATCTCCCATGTCTCATCCATCCTTTCTGTTAAATCCTCACTCAGAGGAATCTTTAGGAAAGGATTGGCATCAAAGAGATCTAGATCAAAATCCTGGCTCTGTCACTTACTTGCTAGAATTGCCTTCGACAGTGCGACATTTCAAAGTCAGTAAGCTAAAACCAGTTTTTTCCTGAAATTTTAACATATTCAACTTAGTACAATGATATCTGTATTAAATCAATAAATATTAAATGAGATTCTTTTCTGTACTGTCTTGAAAATCCAGTTTTATATTTGATACTGACAGCGCAGCTCAACTTGGGCTTTTCAAAGTGCCACATTTCAAGTACTCAATAGCTATTTGTAGTTAATGGCTACCATGTTGGTCAACACAGGTCTAAACCCTTATCACTTCTCCGAAAACAGAGTTCTGATCAAAATATTCCTCAAAATCTGGGCTGGGCGAGGTGGCTCATGCCTGTAATCTTAGCACTCTGGGAGGCCGAGGCAGGTGGATTACCCGAACTCACAAGTTCAAGACTAGCCTGAGCCAGAGCAAGTCAGCCTGATCTCTAAATACAGCTGGGCATTGTGGTGGGTGCTTGTATTGCCAGCTACTCAGAAGGCTGAGGCAAGAGAATTACTTGAGCCCAAAAGTTTGCGGTTGCTCTGAGCTATGATGCCATGGCACTCTACCGAGGGTGACAAAGTAAAACTCTGTCTCAAAAAAAAAAAAACCAAACTAAAAATCTTTAATCAGCCAGAAGAAGTGGTTCAAGCTTATAATTCCAGCACTTTGGGAGGCAGAAGTGGTCGGGAGTTCAGGACCAGCCTGAGCAACATAGTGGGGCCCTATTTCTGCCAAAATAAAATTTTAATACCTGGGTATGCTGGCATACACCTGTAGTAGAAGCTACTTGGGAATCTGAGGCAGGTTGCAGTGAGATATGATGCCGCTGCATTTCAGACTGGGTAGCAGAGCAAGACCTTGTTTCTGACTTTTGATTGTTCTGAACGTGCTTGCTCACCTGGCTAGTTATTGAATTCGGTATTTGTGTGAAGGCACAATCAGTGAAGGTTTTTATTCTGCCATCTTGCATCTCTAAAACCAAAAGTTTTATCTTGTCCTTTCTCCTTCCTCAGACCTGTTCTTTCTGTATCTTCTATTTGGTTTGCTGGTACCGCCCTCCATCCCTTACCCTAGCCAGCAATCACAGTGATTTCTACTTCCTTATTCCTTATTGGAAATTCAGAAAGAAATGTGTGTATTAAATATGTACAGAGTTTTTTTCTTGTTATTATTCCCTAAACAGTGTGGTATAATAGCTATTTACATGGTATTTATGTTATGGGAAGTATTATAAGTAATCTAGAAGAAGTACATGGAAGAGGTTATTTGCAAATACCATGCCACTTTATATCAGGGGCTTGAGCATCTGCAGATTTTTATATCCAAAGGGGTCCTGGAGCTGGGCGCAGTGGCTCACGCCTGTAATCCCAGCACTCTGGGAGGCCGAGGTGGGTGGCTTACTTGAGCTCACGAGTTCGAGACCAGCCTAAGCAAGAGTGAGACCCCACCTCTACTAAAAGGAAAAACTGAGGCAAATGGATCCTTGAGCCCAAGAGTTTGAGGTTGCTGTGAGCTATGACACCATGTAACTCTAGCAAGGGTGCTAAAGTGACCTAACTGTCTAAAAAAAAAAAAAACAAAGGAGTCCTGAACCAATTTTCCACAGACACCAAGGGATGACTGTACACACCAAATTTTGAAGATAGCATAAAGAAAGAAAATGCAGTGTTTCAATAATTTCTATATTAATTTCATGTTCAGATATGTTTGATGCAGTCAGTTAATCAAACTATTTCCCTTGTTTTTTCTTTTTTTTTTTTTAATGTAGCTACAAAATTTATAGTTATACTTGTGACTCGCATTATGTTTCTCTGGGACAGCGTTAGTCTATTTTGTTCTATCTTAGACCCTTTTCAGTTCTCATTGCTGCTGAAGTGTAATAATTGGCCTCTGTGCATTCTAAACCTCAGTAAGGGTGCGCAGGATGCTCTTTCTTTCTTTCTTTTTTTTTTTTGAGTCTCACTTTGTAACCCTTGGTAGAGTGCCATGGCGCCATAGCTCACAGCAACCCCAAACTCTTGGGCTCAAATGATCTCTTGCCTCAGCTTCCTGAGCAGCTGGGACTATAGGCTCCTGCCACAACGCCCAGCTAAGGGTGCTCTTTCTTAACAGGACATCTGAAAATGTGACGTCCCTGTTACTACCACCCTTCAAGGGCAGATGCCCAAAGTCATATGTGCCTCATGTAAGATTCTTGATTATTTGACTCATGACTACTTCCTGGCCTTGTTGCTTACCCCGCTTGGCTCTTCATCCTCCCACCTTGCACACTCCACTGATCATAAAATTTCTATTTTTCCCTCAACTTATCATGTTTGTTGTTTCACTCATCTGTATCTATGTATTTGCTGATTCTTTTTTAAATTGAGAAATATCTTTATCACCTATGCTGACTTACAGTAGCTTGATCACAGCTTACTGCAGCCTCAAACACATGGGCTCAAATGGTCCTCCTGCATCAGCCTCCCAAGCAGGTAGGACTACAGGGAGATGCTACCACACTCAGCTAATTTTTAAATATTTTTGTGGAGACAAGGTCTCACTATATTGCCCAGGCTGGTCTTGAACTCCTGGCCTCAAGGGAGCCACCAAAGCCTTCCCAAATGCTAGGATTACAGGTATGAGCCACTGTGTTCAGCCCATTTGTTAATTCTTTAATCTAGAATGTTCTCCCTTTCCCCCTCCACCATCTGACTGGGGAATTCCATTTTGACTTTCAAAGCATTCCATAGGCTCCTCTTTTTTCCAGCCCTTGCAGTACTTCTACCAATGTCTTTTAATTACTCCCACTGGGCTCTGAACTCCTTGGGGAGAAGGATCATGTCTTGTTCACCCTTGTATTCACCTGTGCTTTCAATAGTGCCAGGAGCAGAGCAGGTACATTCATTTGGGAAATGTGTGTGTTATTTATATTATATTAGAATTATATATATTACAGTGATTTTTTTTATGTCTGTCCCCCTATTATGGAGTAACCTCTTTGAAGAAAAGAACTGAATCTTAAGATCTAAATATCCCAGCACCTCAATTAGCACCTATCATGTGTTGGGCACCTAATAAATATTTGTATTGAATTATTAAATTCTCAATTATTCAATACTCAAGCTGAACCTGCCTTGTACATATCCAATGTTCAGATTAACCTTTAGACATATGTACAGAGGTCTGAGAGTTAGGTTCTCAACTCATCCTAGAAAAACTGCCACATACCTCATTGCTTATTAGCACTATGGTCCCCTTCAAAGTGCATGGGGACCGAAGTTATGCGCCAGCACCCAGACCACTCTTCAAAGCAATTTTGGAACTCTTTTTCTCGAATGACCATCAGAGCTGTCCTCATCCAAAAGTTTGACTATTAAGTTTGTGAACTTGTAACCATGTGCTTACATTAGCAGCACTGTACAAACTCAATAAGGTTTCACAAGCTTGGTTTATCAGTGTCTCATAGCTGTGTTTGTGTGATGTGTGGTGATGGCTTGCTGAGTGGCGTTCATTATAGCTGTTACATGTTCTTGTATGATATATGTCAGCTCTGATGATCATTCCAGAGAAGGAGTTCCAAAATTGCTTTGAAGTGTGGACTAGATGCTGGTATCAGTGCATAACTTCCCAGGGGGAGGTACTTCAAAGGGGACCATCGTGATACTCAGCAATGATGTATGTAGCACTTTTCCTAGAACAAGTTTACAAACTTATTGTCAGACCTCTTATTCGTTCAGAAGGTTACTATCTTAAAAGATCCTTTTTTTTTTTTTAGAAACAGAGTTTCACCTTGTTGCCCTCGGTAGAGTGCTATGGCGTCACAGCTCACAGCAACCTCCAACTCTTGGGCTTAAGCGATTCTCTTGCCTCAGCCTCCCAAGTGGCAGGGACTACAGGTGCCTGCCACACACCCAGCTGTTTTCTTGTTGCAGTTGTCATTGTTGTTTAGCTGGCCCCGACTGAGTTCAAACCAGCCAGCCTCGATGTATGTGGCCGGCTCTGTAACCACTGTGCTATGGGTGTCGAACCTGTCTTAGAAAATCTTTTGGGCTCCTTTATAAATTTTCAGTCCTTAAGGTTACTATATGTGCTGTTGTGGCTGTTTTTTAACATATTTTTTCCTTTACAAAGATAGTATTATGTGTGTGTGTGTATATATATGAGGGGGTGTCAAATAATGTCAAATGACAGAAAGTGAAAGCTCTTTCCCTAGTTCTGTTCCCCAGAAGAAACCACTGATAACAAAGCTTAGTGTGTGTCTTTCAAGACTATTTTCAGCACACACATACACAATTATTTTGCACAAAAATGCCATAATTAATCATAATTTTTCTAAAATTTGCATTTTTATTAATAACAGAGGAAAAGGAACTCTTATTCCAAAGGTTGGAGAGTATGACCTAGAGGAAAGTACAAAATGTCTTTGGAATCTTACTGGGTTTATCTTAAAGTTAGTGGAGATTTTGCATTGAAAGATGCCATAGCATATCTGTTTTCATTTTCAAAAGAAGGAGTTTCTCCCCAAAAATAAAACCTAAAGTAAAATTACACTCCAGGAAGATATGCCTTGTTTATCCGAAAGCTTTAGAAGTACCTGGAGGCTCAGCGCCCGTAGTATGGTGGTTAGGGCACTAGCCACATGCACTGAGGCTGGCGGGTTCAGCCAGTTATGAGTTCATTAAATTTAATACAGAAACACTTTGTTGTTTTTTTTTTTAACTCCACATTTTGCATATGTGGGTTCAGCCTGGAGATTTCTCATAATTGACTTAAGAAGGATGGAAAAGAAGATATGAATGGAAAAATCATAGTCACAGCTGTAAGAATAGGGACAGGATTAAGAAGGGAATGTTTGAATGAAAAGAAAGGAGTTAAAATTTGATGTAGTACAAGAAGGTGGCTGGTTAAGAAGGTGGGTTTATGGTTATAATTTCCTAGCTTTGAATCCTAGCTTAACTATTTACTGGCCTGTGGCTTTGAACTAGTCCCCATAACCTTGCTGAGGCTCAATTTCCCCATTGTAAAAGCAGAGTAGAAATGGCTGGTAGCCATGGTACCAAATTCATAGGGTGTCTAACAAGGATTGAATGGTGTTGTGGACAAAAACATTCAATGTACTTTTGACAACATTATAATTGCCCAGTCACTCATAGCCAAAAGGGAAACGTCAACTCTTTCTTTTTGGTTTGGGACACTTTTTAATCTCTATACCTGGAAAAAAGAGGCCTTCAACAGCTCTTATACTAAGAACCAGCATAGTCCATCCATGTCCCTGCCTTGATTAGAGAAGTATCATGAACACGCTTGTCTAGTGTTACAGCCCAATTCCTCCTCTCACACCTCTCTCTCAAATCACATCTGCTTTATTGCTTCCTGTCATTTCCACTTTCTGTGTTCCCATTTCTACTAAGAAAAGCAGAAGTGAGGGAGATGTGAGAGTTTGGGGATTTCTAAAACCTGTTCATAATTTCTCGTTGTTATGCTAAACTGTAGTTTTATTAATGTATACATATGCTATATATAATATAGTAGTTGCCAGATCTTTCTCTGGGAAACACAAATGATGTCCTCACTAGAGACTTAGCGCTTTAACTTTTTAGAGGACAAGAATTATGGTGTTGTACATACATAATATGAAAGTTACAATATGAGTTCATTAAATTTAATACAGAAACCCTTTGTTCTTTTTGTTTTTTAACTCCACATTTTGCATATGGGGAAACTTGGGCTCTTAATTTGCCTCAAGGGCATAAAGTATGTTGCTGAGCCTGAACCGTTGGGATTAAACAGAGTAGAACCTTTATAAAGTGACCACCCAAGGGACTGCAACAAACTGTTCAACATACAGCGGTGGTCAACATAAGGAACTAGGCCTGCTGTACTGGTACGTACATGTGGTACATGTCCAGTCCATGAAAATTAGGTCGACTTGAGGAGATGTTGAGGTATGGCGGTTCTGTACTATATTTAGTTGCAATTCCTGTACCTTAGAAACAGTAAAATAATGGCAATTTCATGTGGTTTTTAAGTAAAATGTATCATGTATAAAGACTTTTTTTGAGATGGAGTCTCACTTTGTTGCCCTTGGTAGAGTACCATGCTGTTGGCTCACAGCAACCTCAAACTGTTAGGCTAAAGCAATTCTCTTGCCTCAGCCTCCTAAGTAACTGGGATTACAGGTAGTCACCACCATGCCCGGCTATTTTTAGAGATGGGAGTCTCACTCTTGCTCAGGCTGCTCTCAAACTCCTGAGCTCAGGCAATCCACTCACCTTGGCCTCCCACAGAGCTAGAATTACAGGCATCAGCCACCGTCCCCAGCCTCAGAAGACTTTAAAAGCAAATGTGTTGTTGAAAGAATAGTAAAACTAACACCTTAGTTCCCACCAGTTGGGTTAAGGAGCTCCTTATGTGTGTCCCATTTAACCTCTTTTTTTTTTTTTTTTTTGAGACAGAGTCTCAAGCTGTCACCCTGGGTAGAGTGCTGTGGTGTCACAGCCCACAGCAACCTCAAACTCTTAGTCGTAAGCCATTCTCTTGCCTCAGCCTCCCAAGTAGCTGGGACTACAGGTGCCCGCCACAACGCCTGGCTATTTTTTTTGTTGTTGTTGCAGTTGTCATTGTTGATTTAGCTGGCCCAGGCTGGGTTTGAACCCTCCAGCCTGGTGTATGTGGCCGGCGCCCTACCCATTGAGCTACGGGTGCCGCCCCCATTTAACCTCTTCTAACCTCTTCTTCCCCCACACTCCTTCCCAGCCAAGTAACATAATCCTGAAATCTGTTAAATAATTTTGTTTTTCATTGGTTAGGTTTGAAAAACTGACTAGCAAGCTCAACACTAGCTATGTGAGGAAAGGGCAGTATTGCCTCCATTACATGAAAGATCCCTGGTTCATGATTTGGCTTTGTTCTTTAAGAGCCCCTTCCAGAAAAGCTGGAGTTCAAAATCAACTCTTCGGAAACAGGGAAACTGTCTACCATGTTCAGGGCATCTGGTAGAGCTGTAGTTTGGGTAAGGTACCTGCCATCATCCAGTAGATATACGATCGAACAAAATGGGCTGCTGCTTTCTGCCTCTCCACTCTGTGACTTTCTTCCACTTTCAGAAGTAGGTCAAAGCAAACATTTCTCATATTTTCAATAAAATGCAAATCTTCACTGATCAAGGCAGCATGGCCTGGCACAGCAGAGCGATGGGAACTCCAGACTGTGGTGGAGACAAGCCAAGTACAAGCTCACTCGGGCATTCTATGCTCAGGCCAAAATGATGGTGTGTGTTGGCAGCAGGGATCGTGCTGATGACATGTGTAACGTGGGCATTTCTTGAGCACAACCCACTGTGTGCCGTATCTGATATACCATCGTCATGCAGGTGTCTTCCTTCACCACCTTCCTGGGCTTTCCCATTGCCCATCTCCTGTATTATCATCCTCATTCTGGAGTTAGCCCCTGTAATGGAAAATTCTCTAGAGCTTATCTTTTTTTCTTTTCTGCCATACAGAAAAGAGTTGTCTTTGGCTACATAGTAAATACACAAGCCCTATCTTGTGGTCAGCAAAAAAAAGGTCCATGGATACTTTTCGTGATATCCACACCACAGATAAGCAAAAAAGTCCTCACAAAATCAGTATACAGCCCATGGCCACAGGTTAGATGCCTAAAGGAAAGATACATGGGATGTAAAATTTTTGAGAGTTTCCATGTCAGAAAATGTCTTTATGTTATTATTATTATTGTTTTTTAAAGACCGCTCTTTCTGCCACCCAGGCTGGAGTACAGTAGTACAATCATAGATCACTGTAGCCTCAAACTCCTGGGATCAAGCTATCCTCCCACGCCCATCTCCTGAGTGGCTGGGACTGTAGACATGCACCACCATGCTTGACTAATTTTTGTTTTTTTTTTTTTTGTAGAGACAAGGTCTCACTATGTTGCCCAGGCTGGCCTCAAACTCCTGACCTCAAGCATTTCTCCCAGGTTGGCCTCCCAAAGTGCTGGGGTTATAGGCATGAGCCATCATACCTTTTCTATTTTCATCTTATACATGATAGAATGGCTGCAAATAGATCTTAGAATAGAAATAATATTCTTTTAGACTTTTAAAGACAGTGATTTGTGCTTTGAAGTGTTATTGTTAAAGTCTAAAGATATTCTGACTCCTCATCTTTGGTAATGATCTGGTTTATTCTCTCTAGAAACTCAGAGTCTTCTGTTTATCTCTAGTGTGTGATTTGGTATGGTCTGTTTGCAGTCAGTGAGTTGGACTTGTAAGGAACTGTTTCATACTAAAAACTTGTATCTTCTCATTTGAGGAGATGTTTGTTGGTTATTTTGTTGATGACTCCTTCCCCTGTTTTCCCTGTTTTTTCTCTCTCTCCTTCGAAAGTGAACCTCATCTTCCACCCTAGCAGAAGCAATATGGATTTGAGGAGCACAGGTACATGAATCTAGGAATGTAATGCTTCTATACCAGGTTTCCCCTGTTCTTACTTAAGCCACACACTTCCATTCAGCCTCACTCCTTGCTTCCAATTCTGGAGTCTTTTGAAATTGAGTTGGTTCATCATTTTTTTCAGATTTAACTTTGTTGAATCTGCAAAATTGGTTACCATTTGTCACAACATCTGCATTATAGTTCCAAAATTATGTTGCTGTTGTCTCCTAAGTCATTTTTGAATTTGTCATTTCATGAAGTCTGTATTATGAGATCGTGTGTTGCTTGCCAAGAGTGTCCTCTGAGAGGTCCACATGAGCTTAGCCTTGAGAAAGGATTAAGATGCCTTTGGCTAGAAATTTACTATATCCATCCTTGGAAGAGAAAAAGAAAAAAACATAAAAGGGGGTGGCGTCTGTGGTTCAGTATGTAGGGCACTGGCCCCATATAGGGAGGGTGGTGGGTTCGAACCCTGCCCCGCCACTGCAACAAAAAAATAGCCAGGCATTATGGCTAGTGCCTGTAGTCCCAGCTACGTGGGAGGCTGGGACAAGAGAATTGCCTAAGCCCAGGAGCTGGAGGTTGCTGTGAGCTGTGATGCCACGGCACTCTACTGAGGGTGACAAAGTGAGACTGTCTCTAAAAAAAAAATAAAAATAGAAAAAGAGGGCGGTGCCCGTGGCTCAAAGGGGTAGGGCGCCGGCCCCATATGCTGGAGGTGGTGGGTTCAAACCCAGCCCAGGCCAAAAAGAAAGAAAGAAAGAAGCAAGTTCAAAGTCCAAACTTATTTTTTTAACCATTAAAATATTTTATTCTGAAAGAAAGCACTGGAAAGGTAGGAAAATGACTAGTGTTTTATTGCAAAGCCCTCAATTGCAGCAATAAATGTCCTTTTTCTAAATCATCACTGCTCCCATAAGACTTTGCCCCCTGAAAGCCAAGGACAGAACAAATGAGCTGTAAAGGGACTGGGATGGTGTGTGGGATCCAGCAACAGATGAGAGCCTTGGGACTAATCCCCAAGAAGGATGTTAGTTTCTTAGCCTAGTGAGTTGAAGTC
Organism: Loris lydekkerianus; assembly: GCA_963574355.1. Lineage (NCBI taxonomy): Eukaryota > Metazoa > Chordata > Mammalia > Primates > Lorisidae > Loris > Loris lydekkerianus. The sequence goes on along the minus strand of CAUYPK010134235.1, from coordinate 10,096 downwards.
AAGTTAAGGGGAGACGGTGGGGTGTTAGGTACCACAGCTTTCAGACGGGTGGGGTGCTGTGTGATATTGCCTCTATCTCTGGAGTATTTGGATTTGACTTAGGGAAGGGATGTCTCTTCTCAGGGTGGGGCTGGGACAGGTTTCTTGAGCTTCAGCTGTAGGCCAGCAACATCTTATTGCACCTTAGTTGGATGGGGAGCAGGTTTGCTGTGAGCCATTTACTATTTTGAAATATGTTGTATCTCCTTGGGAGCCAGTACCCTAAAGGGAGATTCTGAATTTGCCATTAGGTTTTTCCTGAGAGACTTAAACATGTACATTCTTACACACACACACAAAAAAAAAAACCACTAGTCTAACCACAGTGTCTTTTTCCCTGGTGACCTCTGACTTCCTCTATATGCCCCAGAGAAATATTGTCACCATGTTCTCTGGGAAAGATCTTGTTTATCCCTCCCACAGGGCTCATACCCCAGTAGGATTCCTGAGCATTCCCAGAGCAGGACATCAGAGAGGCAGGCAACACATGGTCCTTGGTCTGTCACTCAGTGCCGGGCTTGAAATAGAATGCAGGTATTTCAAAGATAGGACAACAATAACAACAAAAAAAGACAGCCTAACCTAGATTCCCCTTTGAAACAACATATTATAGATAAAAAGGTTAAACTGGTTTTGTCAGCTACTCTGACAAGACTAATTTCAGATACAGAATTGACTTGGTCATTGGAAATCAACCAGGCTTCCAGTGACCAATCTTTTAACAGATTTGTTCCATGTTGCTTAGTCTCTGATTTAAAATAAACAAGCAAACAAGAGCTAACAGTTGGCATTAGCACATAGGAACTTTTTTTGTGTGTGTGTGTGCGTGCTTTGTTGTTGCTGTCCAGAAGGCTGATGGGATGGTTAGACTATGCCAGGCAGGGCAGAGAAGCCATCCCCAACACACCAGTTCCCTGAAGGGGATAAAAGACCATCCAAAGCTATAGACAGAAAGGCCCCAGTCTCCCAGTGTTTAGCATTGAAAAGGGAGGCCTGGAAGGAAACTAAAGAATGTTTAGAAGAAGGAAAGAAAAAGCTATATCGTCCCCCACCCCCCATTCTTCCTTTCCAGGCCATTAGTGTTCCAGGCTTTCCGTTATTTCAGCTGTCCTTGAGGACATACATATTAGAGGAAAGGGAATGGGTGTCCAGATGTGATGTAAAGTTGGAGTAAGAAGCACCCATAATTTGAAGCTGAGCCCCAGCCTATCACCACCCAGACATAGAGGCAGGGACCGGGGCAGGGGACCCTTTTTCTACCCTCTCCCCCATACCTCCTCATTTTAAAAATGCAACTGAAGTTGTGTTGACAGAGTGACACGCCTCTCACAAGGTGGGCCCCTGCCATGGGATCCAGACCTGAAGAGGCAGTGGTCATACTCCCCAGCCCTGCACCCTCCAGCTCTGCCTGCCTCACTATGGGTAGGTGCTGACCTTGGAGGGCAAAACAGAAACATAGGAGCCCAGTGACCCCACCCTTGGGCTAGGAAGGGACACCTAAGGCCCAGGCTAGGACCAAGCAGGGGAAGCATCTGACATGGGACAGGGTTGCGCCCCCACTTCCCAGTGTGTGGAAGGAAAATCACAGTGAGAAGATCCTGCGACACCTAAGGTGACCCAGAAGGGACAATATGGCGGCGAGGGCACATCGAGGGCCTCTCATCCCACCCCTAGTAGGCTGATTGCACAGTACCTGCGAGCCCTGCCATGGCGCCGCCACTGCTGTCCCCGTTGCTGCTGCAGCCTGCTTCCACCTCTGCTTGCCTCCTATGCCGCAGGCAAAATCCAGACTTATTTTATGGATGTAAATGTCTAGGTTGCTACAAGATTACCACTGTTCTCAGCCATGTTCAGACAGTGGTTCTTTGTGTGGGTTGTTCAACAGTGTTGTGCCAGCCTGCAGAAGAAAGGGCAGAGTCAACAAAGGGTATTCATTTACAAGAAAACAACACTAATGGTCTACACAACTTTCTGAATTTGTGTTATCTCACAGAAAGCCTTATCAGAAGTTCAGTATTCTAGTTGATCTACTAAGAGAATTAAATTTGATTTTGTAAGGTATACAACAACAATCTCCTATTCTGATGTCAGTTTTTCAATAAAGTTGATTATGGGCAAAAAGAAGCCTGTATTATGGTTTCAGTGGAATTTCAAATGGGATTTTGAAAGCTTTTCAGGGAGAGTTGTTTGTTTTGGAGGTGGGGAGGATACATGAGGTTTAGGGTCTCTAATTTCACTAATCCCATTTGTACTGATTAATAAGAGCTAACATTTACTGAGTACTTTCCCTTATGCTTCGTATCCAGGGGGAAAAGCTGATAGTATGAGGACTTTCTCTTGCTTATCTGGTGTTGGGATATCACAAAAAGTATGCATGAACCTTTTTTTTTTTTTTTTTGCTAATCAGCTTTACTTAGTGTGTGTGTGCATGTGATGTGTAGCCCAAGACAACTCTTCTTCCAGTGTGAGGCAGGGGGGGAAAAAAAGTTGGACACCTCGAGAGTAATCCTCATAATACCCCAATTATCATTTCCATTTTACCAGTGATGAAATGGCGGCCCACAGAGGTAATGTAACCTTCCCACGGTCATAGTTTATACCTAGTAGAATCACAGTTTCAACCCAGGCAGTCTGATGCCAAAGCTGTGCTCTTAATTACTCTTGTTACATTATTAAATAGTAGATACAAATTGGGGAAGTATCTTTTAGGTGTTTATTCATCTTTGTTTACTGTGTAGGCCCTTCTGCATCAGAGTTGTATAGACTGCTTGTAACATGAACTGGAGATGTCTGAAGTGTATTTTTTATATAGCCAGGTCCTTTATATATTTTGAACAGATAAGATTGTTCCAGAAAACAAAGTCAGTAACCATAGGATACAATTGTGTGTGGCTTTGTAGCAAGACTAAGCAAGGCTTAGTGTAGCCTCAGTGAGGCGATACAAATTTTTAATAATCTGAGCCCATTGCTTATTATATTTTTTCTCTTCTAGTCATTAATTAAATGGTTTCATAAGCCTGGAAGTATTTGTATACCTCCCCAGAGTAAGCAGTTTATTCCCGTATGTGGACCGGATCTAGAAGCTTAAAGAAAAATTTTAATAAATTTTGAGAGTAGAAATTTAAATCCATCAAAATAAATTAGCTTAATCTTCCTGAAAGTAGTTTTCAGTCTTCAAAATACCTATCTTGGCTGGGCATGGTGACTCAGGCCTGTAATCATAACACTTTGGGTGGCTGAGGTGCGTGTATGGCTTGAACTCAGGAGTTCAGGACCAGCCTGAACAAGAATGAGACCATGTCTCAACTAAAAATAGAAAAACTAGGGGTGGCACCTGTGGCTCAGTGGCTATGGCGCTGGCCCCATACTCCAAGGATGGTGGGTTTGAACCTGGCCCCAGCTAGCTAAAACAGCAATGACAACTACAACAAAAAAATGAGCCAGGCGTTGTGGTGGGCGCGTATAGTCCCAGCTACTTGAGAGGCTGAGGCAAGAGAATCGCTTAAGTCCAAGAGTTTGAGGTTGCTGTGAGCGGTGACACCAAGGCACTCTACTAAGGGTGACAAAGTAAGACTCTGTCTCAAAAAAGAAAAAAAAACTAGCCTGGTGTTATCGTGGGTGCCTGTAGTCTCTTTGAGAAGCTGCGTCAAGAGGATTACTTAAGCCAAAGAGTTTGAGGTTGCTGTGAACTGTGCCGCCACAACCCTCTACCTAGGGGAACAGAGGGAGACTTGGTATCAAAAAACAAAACAAACAAAAAAATACTTATCTTTTCCTGACTCATAGGATAAAGGAAACACAGATCTATATCACAGAGAAACAAAAAGACCGAAGGATGCATTAAATGTTTGGAGAAAAGTCACGCTGTGAGTCAGGAGGCGAATCCTCTGCCTTTTAGACAGCTCTGACTCTCAGCTAGCTGGGGAAGTCCATCCAGGCCAACAATTTAATCGTTATTGTAGAAGGCCAGATGACTGTGTGGGTGCTGATGGCATCAGAGGAGACAGTGGTGCACAGGAAACACATCCCACACTTGACAGGATGCTCCCAAAGCAGGAAGGGCATTTCTCTTCCTCCGTAGAATTGTTTCATTGACTAAGGACAAGATGAGATAATTGAAATCTCCCTAAAATACCAAAGACTGACGAAAGCAGGATATAGGACATGGTAGCTCTCATGTAAACCAATAGGGCCACTTAAAACATCATAATGAAATCACAGTATTTTATGTATGTGCATTCATCCAAGAGATTCTGAGAGTGAGCCAGTCATCAAAAGTTTAGATCTTCTGTGCACCCAGTGAAAGCTTCTTTCTCCCTCCTCACCCCAGCTTTTGCTTCTTCACTAAAAACACTTCGTTTTCTCGTCTTCTTCCAATTCTCCCGTTTTTATCAAGTGCTAATCTATCTCATACATGATATACAGCTCTTGAACAGTTCCAGTAAGACAATGTTATTAAGCTTCCTTTAAATAACTAGTGATCTCTTTCTCCCTCTCTGCAAATAGCAACAGCTGTCAAAGGCAGAACTGAGGGGAAGGCAGGCCCAGTTGGGCAGCAGGCACATGGCAAAAATATTTGAAACCAAAAGCCTCAAGCCACAATTTTGGTGAGTTTCCTGCACTCTCCTCTTCAGTGGCATTTTCAGAGTTATACAGAAAAATGATGTGTATAGCAGTCACTTGAGAAATATAGATTCACTATCTCTGGCACAGAGATTGTCTTCCCAAAACTTAGCTCAGAAAAAAAGATGAGAGGAACAAAGACAAAGAAGGGAATGAAACTGAATATTAGCTAACCTGCAGAGGATAGTAGCATCATAAAAACATACAGAAAACTGTACTGTACTAGTATAAACTGTGACTTCTCTGGTTTTCTCTGCTGTGAACTTTGTAGAGAGCACACTGCATCAGTTACATACATTATGTTTGTGGTCTTCTGAGTCCTAGAACACTGCCTCAATAGAGTTCATCAGTCATTGTCTTTGTCCCTGAAGTGGTTTTATGTTCCTTTAGTTTGTGGGAAATAATTGCCAAACTTAACAAATTCATGTGAAGAATAGTTAATTTTCTTGCTTTCTCTTGTCTGCCTTTGACTTAACCCATCATATCCTGAAGTCCAGCCAGACTCAAATAAGAAAACCCCCACCTAGTACTATCAATTGCAGTTCAAGCCCCAACTTACCGTGAGGTTGTCTTTAGTAAAGCAATCGCATAAATTGGAACTGGGCCAGGCACAGTGACTCATGCCTATAATCCCAGCACTTTTGGAGGCTGAGGATCAAGGTCTGAATTCCTGAGGTCAAGAATTTGAGATCAGGCCCCATCTCTACAAAAAAATTTTTTAATTAGTGGGCATGGTGGTGGGCACCTGAAGTCCCAGGTATTTTGGAGGCTAAGGCAAAAGGATTGCTTAAGCCCAGGAGTTTCAGGATGCAATGAGCTATGATCGCATCACTGCACCAAGCCTGGGAGATGTAGTGAGACCCTATCTCTAAGGCAAAAAAGAACAAGATGTATTTCCTGGAGTTATGACTACACAGGCTATTTGTGGTTATTTTAAGAATTTCTCTTCTTTTTTATGGAATTTTAAATATCTCTGCTTATAAATAATTAAAAGTATTCTCTTTAATGTTATCTATTTAAAAATAATTTACTGTTATTATCTATTTAATAATAATTTACTGAGCCCTTTCACAGCTCAGTTTCTGAACTACAGTTATGTACATGTGTAAAGAGGAGACAGGTGAAAGACTGAATCTCTTTACATCCTCGATAGGCTGCACGCTCACATGATCTTATCTGAGAAAAATGAAGCCTCTCAAAGCTTTGACCCCTCAAGTGCATAATGCCTTGCTCCTCAAACACCTAGCAGATCCCAATTTGCACTTACAACAGCTGCTGACCATTTTTAGAGAGAATAATCTCTATTTTTATCAAGCTCCCCTTCTACATTAGGTCTTTTAGAGAGAGAGAAAAAAAAAACTATTTTTGAGTTTAGAGATCTGTGAACTTTGCATGGCTCCTCAAGAGCTATTTATACTTACTCACTTCACACATAGAGTAATAGCATCAGAAGCCGACACGGGGTGTTAGCCAGGAGTACTGGCTCTGACTGACTCTGTGGAATGGGGGCTGCCCCCAACTAAATGCCAAGATCAAGCTTCTTTTCACTGTCCTGCTACTGATTTGTGAAAGGGAGAGAAGATGAGCAGAGGTAGAGAGGTAGGTTGAGGAAGGACTGTATTTCAGCACTAACATGGTGCCTCCTTGGACTACTTTACCAAATAGACCCCTGGCTGTGTCTTAGAAAATATGCCACAAAAGCCAAGTGGTTTTGAGAGCCTTCCCCTGAATTACCACATAGAGCCTTCCCCTAAATTATCCTTTAGCTTTATTATCTAAACAAAGTACTTTCCTCATAAATTGTTATAAGAAATAATGGAAAACTACCAAAGATATTTCATCTTTACATTCCAAAAAATCATACATGACGTCATACTACATTTTTGTTAATGATTTAATAGATAAAATTTCCTCACATTGTTAAGGAGGGGAAGAAAGGTGCAGGCACAGATGGGAGGGGACCTTATTCATATTTTACAAAGAAAGAAATCTCAACAAACAAAATAAGAATTTGGAATGCTGGTTTGGCACCTGTGGCCCAAGCGGCTGAGGTGCCAGCCACATACACCTGAGCTGGCAGGTTCGAATCTACCCCAGACCCACCAAACAACAATGATGGCTGCAACCAAAAAAAAAAAAAAAAAAAGTCAGGCGTTGTGGCAGGCGCCTGTAGTCCCAGCTACTTGGGAGGCTGAGGAAAAAGAATCGCTTAAGCCCAGGAGTTGGAGGTTGCTGTGAGCTGTGATGCCATGGCACTCTACCCAGGGCGACAGCTTGAGGCTCTGTCTCAAAAAAAAAAAAAAAGAATTCGAAATGCCTAACTCAGATCAGAGCCCAAAACCACAGTTCCTATGCTGATAGAGATTTGGGATGGAATTGTTAATTACTAAAGAGATAGGAAGAGTAATATGAGGTGACTGACGATTCCACCAGATGTTACCATGGAACAAGGAAGCCAGCCATTATCCTTAGTGACCATCTTCCAGTTGCCTTCTCTCACAGTGCAGGCAAGGATGCTGAACACTGTAAATCTCCCCATTGAGCCAGCTGCCGCCTCCTCTGGGGATGCTGGTCTCTAACCACACCTGGGCTTTACCCTGTCCAGCTCTGTCTACGTGTCTGTAGTCAGGCCCCACTCCAACTTTGTCATCTGCCCCATCGCCCTCAAGCCTCCTACTACACCCCCTTCAGCATCTCTCTGCCAATGACTTTTGTCTCCTGTTACACACATAAAATAACAAGCGGATATCAGGAAGAACACCTTCACATATACATCACGCACCTCCACACACAGCAACTACACAATCAAACTTCCCCCTTGTTCAAACCCATCCTTATCCTTCCATCTCAGTGCAGGAGGTGCCCTCTCCACCTCCACCTAGGAACCTTGTTATCCCTATATTTTCAGCCTCTACTTTGCTATTGGCTTTTCTGATCAGAATATGAATATTCTCAAATCTTTGGAAAAAATCCAAAAAACAAGCTTCTGGTAGTTGGATTTTGCAGAGGCCACCACACACAGTACCTGAGTTGCAGAAATAATTGCTGCACAAACAGAGCTGCACTTACAGGACAGAATCTCTCTGGGCAGAACAGACTGCACTTATATAGGGTTTAGGGAACCAACTGAAATCTCACTTGTGCCCCCATGGCATCATCAAAATGACTTCCCTGGGTTGTAGGCCACCTTTTGGTCCTTACCTTACATGGTAACTCTCTTCTTAGCCTCTCTCTCCTTCTTGAAATGCTCCTATAGTCTCTCTTTGAGAGACCGTGTATCCTGATTTTCCTTTTATCTTTCTGGTCATTTATCAGTCATCATAATAGGCTTTTCCTAGCCTAGCACTCTATCTTTTTTTTTTTTTTTTTTTGAGACAGAGCCTCAAGCTGTCACCCTGGGTAGAGTGCTGTATCATCATGGCTCACAGCAACCTCCAACTCCTGGGCTCAAGTGATTCTCCTGCCTCTGCCTCCCAAGTAGCTGGGACCACAGGTGCCTGCCACAATACCCAGCTATTTTTTTGGTTGTAGCTGTCATTGTTGTTTGGCGGGCCCAGGCTGGATTTGAACCTGCCAGCTCAAGTGTCTAGCTCAGGTGTATGTGGCTGGCGCCTTAGCCGCTTGAGCCACAGGCGCCAAGCCAGCACTCTATCTTTTAAATAACAGTATTTCTCAGTTTTCATCCTCTACTTTCTTCCTTTCTGAGTCCGTAGCCTGTGCTTGCTATGGCTCCTGCCATCCATGTTCCCTAATAACTCCCAAGTCTTTATCTGCAGCCCAGAGCCCTCTCCTAAATGTTAGAGCCACATAACTGGTCAACTCCTGGATAGCTCCCATCCCACAATATCAGGAGCTTCTCCTCTTATAGACCCTGTCTAAACAGCATCTAAACAGTTGTCCAAAGCTTCCTTGGTTTGTCCCTTTCCTTGTCATCCAATCAATGACTAAGTCTGCTCAGTTCTCTCAGTTCTACCTTGCTGACTTCCAGAAGGCTCTCCTCTCTTCATCTTTGCTGCCAATTTTCTCATTATCTCTTGCCTGAATTACTGTAGAAGCCTCCTAATTGATCTCCCTATTCCAGCCCAGCCTTCTTGAAACCCACAATTTTTTTCTTTTTTATAATCCCCACATATACAGTCCACAATTTTGATCTCTAAAATGGTAGTCATGTCATTCTTTTCTTTTAAATCTTTTGACTTGCCCCCCATTTGCTTTCAGGTGGGAAAAAACTTAGCATGGCTTACATGGGCCCCTGGGATCAGATCCCTGCATTCATTTCTAGCCTTCTTTCTGGCACTCCCATGTCATCCTCCCACACTTCCACTTGGGCCACATTTGACACCTTGCAGTTCTGCAAATCCAGCATCTAATAAAGAACCCCCACCTTCAACATGCTGCTCCTCGTCCTTGGAAACTCCCATTCCTTGCCCAGATATTTCATATGAAAACTCAGCTGAGCTGTCACTTCCCTCTGTAGACATTTCCTTGACAACCCGCCTCACCCCTAGTCTGATTTAAATGTCTGTCCTTGTACTCTCTTTTAGCACTTATTTGATGTCAAACTCCTTGAGGTTAGGGATAACTGTGTCTTTGTATCTGTATCTCAAGTACCCCTTGCCTAGTGACTTACAAAGATGGTTCTTATTAATGTTTGATGAATGAACTGATCTTTTCGTTTTATTAGGACTATGATATTTTATTTATTTTTTTGAGATTTATTTTATTTTATTTTTTATTTTATTTTTTTGCTTAGGCTGGACTCAGAAGTCCTGCCCCACTTCTGCCTCCCAAATAGCTGGGACTAAGGGGTGTGCCACTGCACTCTGCGAAGGGTGGTTTTAAATATACATACATGCTCGCATACCTATAGATACATACACATGGAAGGGAGGAAGGGAGAGAAGGAGGGTGGGAAAGAGGAAGGGAGGGAAGAGGAAGAAAGGAACGAAAGGAGGGAGAAAGGGAGGGAAGAGGAAGGAAGAAACCTCGAATCTGATCCACTCTCTATAGGAAATGTGGAAGACTGCAGACCATGTTACATGATACCCGGGGTGCAGTCAGCAACATCTAACTGTAGGAAATTCTGTAAGAATAGCCACGTTTTTTGCAAGGGGAAAAAAAATGGAGAAAGATCTTATAGAGAGTTTTAAGAGAGTTATCAGGCAATTGCAATGTGTAGAGTTTTTTTAGATCCTAATTCAAAAAGCAATTATGACTCAGAAAAAGAATACTTATAGGATATTTAGTATAAAGGAATTATTGTTAATTTTTATTTTTTTCTTTCTTTTTTTTTTTTTTTTTATTTATTGTGGAGAAGGGGCGGGGAAAGAAGGCGGGGGAAGAGGTGCGTGACAGGGTCGGGCCAGTGGCATGGTACCACATTGGCTGTATCTAGGTAGAGGCAGTTTCAGGCCGGGCCTTGCTGAGTCGTTGC
>CAUYPK010134231.1:0-27075 GCA_963574355.1 Loris lydekkerianus | reverse complement strand
AGGGAGGGTTATTGGTGGAATCACACCTATGGTGCATCTTAAAAGGATACATGTGAAACTTACTAAATGTAGAATATAAATGTCTTAACACAATAACTAAGAAAATGCCAGGAAGGCTATGTTAACCAGTGTGATGAAAATATTTCAAATTGTATATAAAACTAGTGTGTGGTGCCCCATGATTGCATTAATGTACACAGCTATGATTTAATGAAAAAAAAAAAAAAATTCTAACATCCTGTGTGAAAATGAGAGGAACTGGGCACTCTCATTCTCCTAGTGAGTTTGCTAACAACCTTTCCTGGGAATAATTTGTCCATGTACATTAAATTTTAATTATGCTCAGAGAGCTGGTTACAAGAATTACATCATAGGAAAGTAGAGATGTTCACAGTAGCACTGCTTGTAAGAACACAGCACTGGGTGCAGTTTACTTTTCCACCATTAGAGGAAGAGCGAAAATATGACAGATTCCTAGAAGTGAGTACAGGGCAGCCGTGAGGAAAAGGAGGAGATACATCTTGAATGATATTGAGTGCTATGGAAAAATGTATGTTGTATGTATAATCATCAAGAGAAAAATACAATGACAAATGCTATGAAAAAATCTATTCTATTTTCTATAAATAATAATTACTAAATATATTTTTGTGTATCAATAAAAAAGATGTCTGGAAGAATAAGCAACAAACTAAGGTGGAGGGGTAGAAAGCAGACTTCAAAAGGGTTTGACTCTTCACTTTTTATGTTGTATCAACGTACCTCAGGAGTAAAATTAGTTTTGTTGACAGGGATTTCTTTGCTCTTTTCCCCAGGAACAAATAAAATCTTAACACAAACAACAACAAGAAAACAATGTAAGGTAATACTTCCTAATAATGGCACAGGACCGAAAATGCTGCTAATATCAAGTTTTTGAGACCAGCACTTCTTCCCCTTTGTCAGCATTTTTCTCTTTTCCTGAACACTACTCTATCCAAAATAAATATTTCTACTGTGCCACAAAACAAATTAATCAGCCTTAAAACTGCAGACTAGTGCCATATAGTAAATTCCACCAAGCTGCTGCAAAACTCCACATCCAATTCAGAAAACATTTATGTTTGACCAGTGGGAATGATGATAAATTGTTTATGTTACTCTTTATCTTCTGTGGAAATGTTTTCATTAAGTCTGACTGCCCTCTAATGATTAAGGCAGGCTAGCTTGAGAAAAGTAACTATTGTTATTCAATCACTAAATACAGAACATATTAAGACAGTGTCATGCCAGAGAAGGAAATAATGGCAACACTCTCTGCTTCTGGGCTCCCGCGCTACCCGTTCTTTCTGTACCAAGTGGGAATGAATCATCCTTCTCACTGGGAAGTGACATTCTTCCTCTTTCTTTAAGGAAAATCTTTTATACTCTATTGCTGAATATTTCTTTAGTTTGTGTGTATGTGTTTTAACATTACTTTTTTTACAATGATCTGCAAGGATTAAATAAGTCTCTGAAAAATATGTGCTTTTTGGCTTCCCAAAAATGTTGCTCCATTTTAAACTAATTAAAATACTTTAATTGCTGCAAACAATTCAATAAATTCCATATCTCACATAGATTCATCATTTTCCTAACAATTTAAGCTATTAAAAATTACTAAGTACCATAAGAAGTTGCTGTTTTGCAGGTTGTAAATGGTTAAAACTTAGCAAACACTTGTGGTATAATTTGAAGTATATGGAATTACCATTTCATGGGTAAAAACAGTCAAATAGCAATAATTCTGTGTTGGTTAGCCCAATACTTTACAATAAATGAAATGTTGACAAAAAAATTACTAAGTAGACATAATTACATATTCTGCTTTTTCAGTAAACACGTTTCTATAATATATAAGCATAGCTAAATAGTAGTAAATCAAGAAATTCTGTTATTATATACTTAATCACAACCAGCCCTTCAACATTTGGCATACTTCATCTGTGATATTTTATGTGATGCTGTGATAACCACACTGTTATAGCAGGATTTTCCCAATTTCAATTTATTGCTTTTGGAGATATTCCTGAAAATAATATTTTGTTGAACAATATGACTTGAGATGTATGGTTGTAATTTCTTCAAATTTTGCCACATATATCTAGCAAAATATTTATAATCCTATCAACCAGGTTTCATAAATGTGAAGATAATTTTGCATATTTATAGAAACAATGGAACAAATGGTAATATCATATAACCAGTCTTGAATTGTTTTTTAAATTTTTAGCAAGGCATGTTTTATTTTCCATGACAGCTTTGAGTTCCTGGTTGATCAAAAATTCTATATAATTTTATTTTAAGGACATTCCCCCTGCTTAGCTCTCTATAATTTTATACATTCCAATAATTTAGAATAAGTACCTCTCGTCTTAAATCCATTGCAGTCTCTAGTGAAATGTTCACTATCTAATGTCAACTGGATGCATACTGATTTGCCAAATTCGTGAACTTATACTTCTAAGTTTCAAAGGCCACATTTAGAGTTAAGCCCCTCAAATGCCTGCATGCCTTTCCCAGCTAAGGCCAGCTATCATCTGAAATGTTGAACTTTGCTATATTACCATATCAAGGATCCTCAAGATTAAATGTAATGATTCACTAGGGCTCATAGGACTCAGAAAACCATTATACATAGATATAGATATAGATATAGATATAGATATAGATATAGATATAGATATAGATATAGATATAGATATAGATATAGATATAGATATAGATATAGATATAGATATATCATTTCCTTCATGATGTACTATGCAAAAAAAAAGCTAGATATCAAAATCAGCAGAGGTAAGAACACAGAGGGAGGAGTCCCTAAAGAGACGAGGCCAATCACAAGCATCCAAGTCTCCTGCTGGAAACTTAAAGACAGTACTTAATTCTCCAAATGGTGAAGTGTGGCAACACTTACAAAAGTATTGTCAACCAGAAAAGCAATCCTGAGCCTTGGTGTCCAGGGTTTCACGGAAGTTTGGTTAGGTAGGCATGGCTGAACACCTTCATGGCTGACCTCACTTACTCAGCCTCTTGCAACTACAGAGGACAAACTGAAAGTGTGCAGCTCAAGGCCTCAGGAAACCAAAGACACTCACATGAGGCCACATTAGCTTAGAGGTTGTCTTTCGAGAGCCCCTCAAGGGCCAAACCTTTCTTTGGAGTGTGCAAAGTGTGAATAACCCAGGCATCTGGAGTTAATCTTTTACACCACAGTTATTCTCTGTTCTTGCTCCACTTGAGTCCTTCAACAGTCCATACACCTTGAATATTCCTATACTTCCTTGGGGTATGCCTATTTTCAATTTCTTAAAAGACTTGGAATTTGAATTTTTCTTTGGAAAATATAATACCTCTTTATTCTCCACAATGGAGGAATTCTGAGGCTGTCAGAGACAAACACATTCAGAAGAAAAAAAAATCATATTTCTTTGTCAGGTTATTCTACATAAATGCAATATTTTCTCAGTTCAATCATGAGTGTTTGAAAATGCTAAGTGACGAGGGTAATTTGTTGCACAGCAAGAGTGACTAGACAGTTAGGTTTATTGTCCACATCCCTCACGGAGGACAATGCTCCTGCAATTATATTCTGTCTATCCTAGGCCAAAATTTCTTTTGCATTATTGTTGACAACATAACATATTCCGAAATTCACATCTTAGAGCAAAGAAACAAGTAAAAACTCTCCTTAGACTCTTGTTACCCTCTCCAAGTACACTTTTTTTCTGCTACTCATCAGAAAGAGTAAATGAAGGGCAAAAATGCCCTAAATGATTTGTTTAAATGTTTTCTTCACATTCTTCCCGCACATCATCCTTGTAACTCTTTAAAACAGGTTTTATCTCACCTTCAATTGAAATCACTCTTCTCAATGTATCCAGTGATATTTTCTAGCAAAAGCCTCTGGTCAGTTATCTGTCTTTGTATGATTTGATCACTTATAAGGTATTTCCAGCGTCCATTATTCTCTCTTTTTTTTTTTTTTTTAAAAAAACATGTTTTATTACTGGTACTTTGAATAGGTATACATGCATACTGTAAGTGTTCCTAAAGAAAGGATATGCAGTAAAATTACTTCTTAATCCAGCCCCATGTTCCTCAACCACAGAGTTCCATCTGAAGAAATAGTCAAACTTAGTTTCTCATGTATTTATTCATCTAGAGATGATCTGTGCACATGTAAGCATCTACCTTTATACCTTTTACTAAACTACACACAGTACTCTGTAATTTATTTTTTCCCTAAATACTATATATGCCTTGGAAGTCATACAAAGAAGAATCATTTAATAGCTGGATGAAATTCTATTTGTGAATTTACCAATTATATGGTTCCAATTAGATGGTATTTGTATTGTTTTCGATATTTTATCATTATAAACACAGCTGCAAAAACAATATTCTTGCATACACGTAGCTTTGCTCATGTTCAAGCACATATATAGAAAGTAAATTCCTACAAGTAAAACTGTTGGTCCAAGGGTATATAAACTTGCTTTAAATAGTTTACAAAATTTTCTTCATAGAGATTGTAATTTATTATCATATATTACCAACAATATATGAGAATACCTATTTTTTCCTAAAAGTTCAACATATTTTTTAACATTTTCGAACTTATGATTGAAAAATAAAGTGTCAATCCAGTTTCATAACTAAAAAATAAATGTACATAATTAACATTCAAAATAATATAAAATTATATTTATTGAGAATTCTTGTCTCGTTCATAATCTATCTTCATATTCTCTAGGGATAATCTAAGAGATTTTATGTGTTTTCCCAGTAATGTTTAAATGAATCTAAGACAATTTATACATACTTCTACCTTCTTTGTTATACAAACTACATTCATAAACACATAATTCTTTACCTTGCTGTTTTTTTGTTTAAAAATGCATCCTGGATGCTTTTGTGTATTAAAACTTAAAAATTTCTGGCTCAGCACCCATAGCTCAGTGAGTAGGGTGCCAGCCACATACACTGAGGCTGGCAGGTTTAAGCCCGGCCTGGGGCTGCTAAAAACAATGACAACTGCAATCAAAAATAGCCGGCCATTGTGACAGGTGCCTGTACTCCCAGCTACTTGGGAGGGTGAGGCAAGAGAATCACTTAAGCCCCAAAGTTTGAGGTTGCTGTGAGCTTTGATACCACAGCACTCTACTGAGGGCAACAACTTGAGACTCTGTCTCAAAAAAAAAAAGCTCCTTTAGTCTTTTTTACAGCTGTAGACATAGCATATTTTATTTAACTAGTTCGCTATTGAAGGGAACTTGGGCTTCTTGTAATATTTTTTAAAAAGAAATAGTTGTTTAATGATTAGCAATGCATACAAATTTGAAATAAGTAAGGGTTTATTTATACTATTATATAATAAATGCATAAATATACTTACAATTTTGTTAGATGTTGCTAAATTGTATTCATAGTGATTATGTAATTTCGCTTTAACATCTACAATGTGTTTAGAAGTCTATTTTCCAACAACTTCTCAAAAAATATAAAGTTTTTGAACTTTTTGTCAGTCTAATGGGGGAGAAATACAATTTCATGTAGATTTAATTTGCAGGAACCTTATTAATTAGTAAGATGGAACACATTTTTTCCTATCTATTTAAAAGCTATTTAATTTATTCTACTGTGAACTTTGTGTACATTCCCTTAACTCATTTTTAATGACTTTTAGTTGTTTATTTCCCTGGGTTTATGGCACCTGTTGCTATGTTATCGTGTGTGTCATGAGTTGCAGCTATGTTTCTGTGTTTTCGTTTACATTATAATTTTGTTTATGGAATTTGTAACCTTGCAATTATTTTATAGTTTTATAGTAAAAATGTATCAATTTTTATTTGAATGGAGTCTAGGGGTTTTGGTGAGTCACAAATCTTCCTACTTTAATACAAAAATATTCAAATTAAAAGAAACTTTAATGGTCTTTTGTTTTCATTTTTTTCCCTTTTTACATATTTTCAATTTTTTAGAATAATTTTAGAGTGAGATATTCCCTGAAACTAGTAAGCTATCACAACCACATTAATTTAAAAATCTAGACTTTCCAGTGATTTACATTAAATTTTTATTGTATTTAAATCACCACATATGCTTGTGTTATTTATTAACTGTATAGCTAATTACACTGATGTGTCTATATATACATCATCACAACAGTTGTGATTACTGCACTTTGTCATACATTTTAACAACAGTTAGAACTAGTCCATGACTTTATTTTGTCTTTCAGAATTTTCTAGGCTACACTAACTTGCTTATTTTCCCAGTGAAGATTTTGTAGTCACAAAGAAAGGTATCTTTCACAAAACCCAGATGTGCCTATCATAATATTGGTTAAGAAAAAATTGCCAAATATGTAAATGTTTAATATATGGACCACTGAAAATATTCAAAAAGTAAGTTATTCCTAGAGGGCAGAGTTCTTCTTGGGAGATAGAGGTAGTATTTTCTAACATGATATAGGACAAACTTGTTTGCAGTACAGTATTGTAATCATGGACTGTGTTATATTATGGTGATATAATGATGTCTTCCACTGGGTCAAAGTTTAGGTATTAGTTTAGGTATTAATAATTGCTACTAATTATTAGAATTAGTAGCAAAGTTACTGTAAGACTGTAATTTTCCTAAGCTCATGATTCCGTAGCTGTGATGCAGATCCACTATGTAAATGGCATTAACTTGGAACACTCCACAATCATAAGCCTTGAAACTGACACAAACATAAAACTCATGTGGCCTGCTATGCCTTGTGATACAGTTCTTTGTCTATGATCCAAGAATCTTCTGTTTTTTCTCTTTATCAAGGATACTATGGTTGGACAATTTGCTCACTTGGAAGCAGAGAAAAATTTAAAACCATGGAGTTTTTGATAATAACATTTTCAATATTTATGTCTCCTAAATACTGCAAATGATGTTGCTTATGATTGAACACTGGTGATGAACTGTTGACCTTAAACTAGATGCAATGTTTGTTTTTCTGATTAGAGGGTGAATTCTATTTGTGTGTGTTAGAGGTTGAAGTATGTCCCTCAAAAATTCATGTCTTGATATTGGCAGATTATGGAGACCAGCACCTGATGGAACTTTTTAGTCTCCATAATTACATGAGTCAATCTCTCATAATGAAACTCTATACATCTATCTATAGATGATATACATATCTTATTGGTTCTATTTCTTTAAGGAAAGCTAAGACAAATACCCAACTATGTTCTGTTATTTCTTGGATCCTATTTAACTACATTTCTACCTTATATTCAGGTAGGGACTTGTATCAGAGTTGTGACTATTGCAATGTGCTTGGAATGCTTGGAAAGGTTAAAATATGTGTCTCCCCCCAAGACTGAGCCATAATACACTTTGGCTCACTACTCTCTGTGCCCTTTTATGCTTCATTGCATATTTGAAACTTTGAATCCATATTTGAAGAGGAAAGAGTCAGCATTTTTAAAAGGAAGTTTTGAGTCATATTGTTTTTGAATTTCATGAGAATGAGAAATGTGTTGCCACTAGAATGTTTGATTTTATCTGTTAAAGCAGCTAATGTCATCCTGTCCAATAATCTTTACCGGTAACCTAAACATATAAGATGAATTAATAATGTAGTGATATTTTGAAAAGTGTGGTATGTTGAGATGATGGGTAAAGGAGAAAATAATAGACTACTATTCTACTTTATATTATAGCATCCAAATTATAAAAGGTACTTTCTTGGTTACTCTATTGAAAAACATGAATGAGTATAAGAGAGAACCACTGTTTGGTAAGTAGAATAGCCATATTTCCATCAGGGATGACTAAATGTGAGCTATGAAAATGATCACCTAAACATTTATGTAACCCAACATTGACATTAAATTTAAGTTTGTTTCTTGTGTTTTATATTAAAAGTAATATTTATTTTGAAGAAATTTATTTTTTGAGCACCAACTATGAGTGAATGCTTGAGGGCTGAAGGGAGGCATGAGGACAGCCACAATCTAATTCTCCAGGAAAACACCATAACTGAAAAAAAAACCAAAACAAAACAAAACAATACAAAACAAAATAAAAAAAGAAAAAAAAAAAAACACCTTTACCAGAGAAAGTTCTGTAGGCATTGTCCTAAGGGCATGCAACAAATGAAGAAATTAGATAAAATATACTAAATTTTATACTAAAACAATATACTAAATTTTATACTAAAAACAATATAGCCAGTGTCACTTGAACTATGATTTGCTTTCTTTTGCCCCAGTGCAAGATCAGTGTGACAACATTTCCAACTTGGTGGGTATAACCAAGATGTCAGGAGCTTCCTCTGCTTTAGCAACCAAGTAAGTGCTAGAGTATCTTCTCTGGAGAGAAAGGGCACCAGCATTGATTATTCTTCTAGACTCCATGCAAATCCTGAACTCCAGGGTTTTCCAGTCAAGAGGTTGGGTCTTCCTTCCTCTACTTGACCTTCTTTTTTTTCCCATTCAGTACACTCATAGGGTAGTCATTGTGCCTCAGGAAAGGAAGACCAAGAATATTGGGGTCCCTTTCATCTTTGAACAAGATGGCTTGTTGGGCAGAGGTTCTCTACAGGGAAAGACAAGACAACAAGACCAAAGGCAACTGGCCCAGAAAGTGCCTGCTCATAAAGTAGAGTTGTTTCTGAGTAAGAACTGGGCTACTCTTCCTGTTCCAAGTCCAGTAACAGTGGCTCAGAGACTTCTCCAAAGGTGAAAGACAGATTATAAGAACAAAAAGCTTCAGCTCTCCCGCCTCTGCAAATGACAATATTTATTTAATAAAACAGAATGTAAGAAAACTAAAGCATAGGCAAGTTAGAAAATTATTATGGATATTTGAGTGATAAGGAAAGGTTGATAGCACTGTGAGAGGAGCAAACTGTAGTCCACCTAGTCTATCAGAGAAAATGAAGGAAAAAGACAACTATGAAGAACTTTCCTATGGTTCAGAGAAAACTTTAAAGACTTACCTAAAAAACTATAACTGCAGAAGACCCCAGGTTTAGCAGGGTTATTGGGGAGCCATTTAAAACTCATAGTGTGGTTAAAATTAATACAGCAATTAGATGGCAAATATGGAGCCTAAGTGCTGTGTAATAGCATCGGGGGGTAAATTGTCTAACAGAGATAAGTTAGACAGTTAAAGAAGTCGTGTCAAAACCACTGACACCACAACATCTATATCTGCCCAAGGTTGGCTATACTGTTTGAAGAGTGGCATAAAAGATCTCACACTACAGAAGAAAGAAACGTTATTAAAGTGGCCCAGCAAAGACTCTAAACAGTAAGCAAGCAAACACAAAAAACCAGCTGCATCTATCACCACTTGCCCACATTAATTAAAGATGGATAAAAGATGTAAAAGTAAGTCCAAAAACTAAAAGAATTTTAGAAAAAAATGTTGGGGAAACTCTTCTAGACATTGGCTTAGACAATGCATTCATGAAGAAGACCCTAATGGCAATCATAGCAAACACACGCACACACTCACACAACAAAAACAAAAATAAAAAACTCACAAGGGACTTGATTACATTAAAAAGCTGCTGCACAACCAAGACACAATCAAAAGACTAAGACACAACCTACAGAATGGGAGAAAATATTTAGGTTGTTTCAAAAGTTTTGTCCGTTTTAATGTCATGTGTTTTTGTAGCTCCATATCTCAATAAATATTTATTCTACTGTGTCGTGATATATACTAATCGATGGAGAATTTTTTACTCTATACACTGATGCTGTTCATTTTCTTCTACTTTTAATTTTTTTATTCTTTTCAGCCTATTACTATATGATGTCATTAAGCGATTTTCAGCCAATTTTTCTCTACAAATTCAAATTGAACCAAAGTGCTGCCAGAACAGCCCAAAAAATTAACCAAGCATTTGGCAATGATAGTGTTAATGAATGCACCATTCGACATTGGTTTGTAAAATTTTGTTCCGGAAATTTTAGCCTCGAAGATGAGCCCCAAACTGGTCAATCTAGAGTAATCCAGAACGAGGATTTGAGGACCCTGGTGGAAACTGACCCATCACAAACGGTGCGTGGGATGGCGGAAGAACTGGGTGTCAGCTCCCATGTGGTTTTTGATGGTCTAAAATGTATTGGAAAGGTCAAAAAGCTCGAAAAGTGGGTGCCCCACGATTTAAACGATGGGCAGAAATTGTCACATTTAGAGGTTTATTCTTCATTGCTTTTGCACAACCAAAACGATCCTTTTTTGGATCTGATCATCACGTGTGATGAAAAGTGGATTCTCTATGACAATAGGAAATGTTCAGGACAGTGGTTGGACACTGATGAGCCACCCAGGCACTTCCCAAAGGCAAAAGCCCACCAAAAAAAGATCACGGTTACTGTATGGTGGTCAGCAGCTGGTGTGATTCACTATAACTTTCTGCAACCAGGCCAAACCATCACAGTAGAGTCCTATTGTGAGGAAATCGATGAAATGTACTGAAAATTGCGTCAGCAGCAGCCAGCACTGGTCAACAGAAGAGGTCCGATCCTGCTCCACGACAACGCCTGGCTGCACGTCTCACAAATCACTGTCCGAAAATTAAAGGAATTGAACATGGAAGTTCTGCCCCACCCACCATACTCCCCAGACCTCTTGCCAACCGACTACCATCTTTTAAAGCACTTCGATAACTTTCTCACCGGTAGAACCTTTGCCAATCAGGACCTAGCAAAAACGGCCTTCCTTGACTTCATCAAATGCCAAGCACCCACTTTTTATGCCGACGAAATTAATCAACTTGTGTTATGTCGGCAAAAGTGCACTGATTCAAATGGTGCTTATTTCGATTAAATTGAATAACTATTCACTGAGATATTACAGTTTAAAGTAGACTCATAAAAACGGACAAAACTTTTGAAATGACCTAAATATTAAAAAGCCACAGATCTAATAAAGGGCTAATAACCAGAACATACAAAGAACTGAAGTAAATCAGCAAGAAAAAGGCAAACTACCTCAATAAAAAGTGGACAAAAAATGTGAACAGAAGCTTTTCAAAAGAAGACAGACAAATGGAAACCCTGCCTTAGGTTTAAGTCCATTGTGAGTTAATTTTTGTGAGTGGTAATATGTACAGATCCTGTTTCATATTTTTTACATGTGACTATCCAATTGTCCCAGCTCCATTTTTAAACAGGGATTCTTTCCCCCAGTGTCTGTTTTTATCTGTTTTGTCAAAATTCAAATGAAAATATGAAGGTTTATCTCTGAATTATTTTGTTTTGGTTCCTATGTGTCTCTGCTTTGTGCCAGTACCATGCTGTTTTGCTTACTATAGCCTTGCAGGATAGCTTGAAATCTGGTAAGGTGATACCTCCTGCTTATTATATTAGGTTGTTCTTATTATATAAGGTTGCATTGGCAATTTGGGGTCTTTTTTAGTTCCATATTAAATGTTGACCGACTTTTTCTATATTTGAAAAAAAAAAAAAAAAAGGCATTGGTGTTTTAATGGGAATGGCATTGAATCTGTAAATTGCTTTAAGTAATATAATCATTTTAACAATGTTGATTTTGCCAATCCATGAGCATGGCATATTTCTCCATCTGTTTATATCCTCTGTGACTTCTTTGCTCAGTATTTCATAATTCTATCTACAGAAGTCTTTCACCTCCTTTAAGTATATTCCTAGGTATTTTATTTTCTTTGTTGCTACTGTGAAAGGTATTGTGTCTTTGATTTGATTCTCAGCTTGACTGTTGTTGGAGTCTATGAAAGCTACTTATTTGTGTTCCTTAATTTAGTAGGCTGAGACTTTGCTGAATTTATTTATAACTTTCAAGAGTCTCTTAATTGAATCTTTTGGGTTTTTCACATTGAAAACCATTTGAAAAAATTTCAGCACCCTTTCAAGATAAGAATGCTTAACAAAAACAGTATAGATGGAATATCCCTCAACCTATACAGGCAATGGATGACAGATTTTATAGCCAACCTCATACTGAATGGGGAAAAAATGAAAACATCCTTACTTAGAAGTAGAACCAGACAAAGTTACCCACTTTCAGCATTTTTATTAAACATAGTGCTGAAAGTTATCGCCAGAGCAATTAGGCAGAAGGAAATCTGGGGGGTCCAAATGGTGAAAGAAGAGATAAAGCTATTGCTCTTTGCTGATGATATGATCTTATACCTAGAAATGTTGTATCAACTTTACTTATTGAAATATTTGATGGCTATAAGGATGCTTTAACTAAAAATAGCTATAGAACTAAAAGTTACTTTAGATGTATCTACCACACCCAACTCTGTCATTTTATAGATAAAATTGAGTCCAGGAGAGATTTGAGGAATACTTGGGCTTACCACAACTTAGTACCAAAGCTGTGACTATAATGCAAACATCTATAATTTCATTTTCAGTGACTTTCCTTATATACCACCCAACAGATTGACTAATCATATTTTGTGTAATCACATAGGAAACCTTATAAGAAAATGTGACATGATAATAAATGATTTCTATTTCTGGTTTGCCAAGATTTGGACTCTATGGAGTAAAACAAATCCCCAAACAATTTATTATATTCTACTATATGACATTCAGTTATGGGGGCTGTCTGAAGTTAGATCTTCCTGAATTGCAAGAGATCAGTTAAGTCAGTTCAGCCAAGTACTAAGCCCTCACATTTGGCTGCACTACTGCTGGCATTTTCTTGCCTCAGAATGATCACAAGTCTTGCTTAGTGCTCTCATATAGTATGAGAGAAAGGAATTGCATTAGGTCTTAGCAATAAAGATGCAGTTACCTTCTGCCTTTTTCAGATTTCCTATGTGACATTGGAATTACACTATTGCAACATTCAGCACATTTTTTTTTATCCAGATAAATATTGAAAACATATTTAATGCAATATTGGAGGGATTATAGCATTCCGAAAAGGGAAAGTCTGACTAATGCAGCAGCTGCACTGCATTCCACCACACTCAAGACATTGCCAGCATTTATTAGCCAGTCAAGTCTTTGACAGTAAACAATCTACAGTTTGGGCTCCTGCCTTCTAGTGGACAGTTGTTGGAAGTTGTTTTCATAACATTAACAACTCTTGGTTCTGTAGGTTGTCTATTATTCACTGTTTAATTCACATCAGAAAGATTTTAATAAAGCTTTAAATGCACTTCTAATTGCATTCTAGTAGATGATAATTATAAGACAATAATTTATTTTGCAAAAAGTAAATAAATAAATCTATGTCTAAAACAAAAATTCTAGTAGAAAATGGGGTATCTATTAATAGTAAAAATTAAATTGGTTGTTTCTTATTGCTTTATTTAAAAAAAAAACTTGCATCTAAAATTAAAATGAAACAAAAGTTTTATGTCATATTTTTCAGTCTTGTTCCCAATGTAATGTCACTCAATATTTCTTTATAACTTAGAGAATTTCATGAAATAAGAAGCAGGCCTGATTTTCAGCAGATCCTACTGTCTGGAAAGGCCATAGTGTTTGTAGAAACCGTTTCTTTACTGATTAGATGGCTTTTCTCTCTGAGCTGTCTATTCGCAGATTATGTTAGTTGTTCAGTGTTTTGAACATCATTTTTGGTTGGAAAAGATCATTAATGTAGCTAAAAGTCATTTTTGGTACCTTAAATTGGAAAATATGTAAATGATATTCTGAATAAATAGTAAGAGGAAAAAAATATATAGTTATACAGGATGAGAAATGTTGGTAGCAACCCATAACACACTCTTGGTCTAGTCTCATTTTGAGCAATAGCAAATATTTATGGAGTAGTCAGCAAAGATTGGAAACAGAGTTTGCATTTGTAGAATAATGTGAAGTTAAGTGAACCAATAAACTGCTAAGAATACATATATATTACATCTACATATTCCAAGTTTTGTTCAAAGCAACCAGTTCTACAACTGGAAACCTCATAATGAAATAAAAAGTTTAATTGAATTCCTGGATATGTATTCCATTGCATAGTTCAGATCAGTGACAGCATTTTTTACCTTTATTTGCATAACAGAAAGAATATTTGTATTATAGATTATATATTTCTTCATTATATTAACTAAATGGACCTATGTTTCTTACATTTTTTTGATAAATAACTTTGGTGAATATATGGAAATATAATACTTCCCTTTTGTTTAAAAGTGTTATTGGTTTGTGTACAACTCTGTATTTATTTATTCATTTAGTTCATAAAAACTGCTAATATTGTAGACTGTTTAAAAACTGTTATTTGTAAAAAACTACTTTTTTGAACATTTAATAGTTATTTCCCAAGATTCAGCTCAAGTCCTTCTTTACGTATAAAGAAGTTTTGACTCTTTTATGTGAAGACTCCACTATGCCTCTAGTTTTTGCCTTATTTCTTATTAAAACATCTAAAAAACTTGGTAGCACATTTTATTTATATTTTCTCCCTTTATGTAAAATAGAAGCCACTCAGGAGAGAGCAGGCATGAAAATTTACATAATGCCATACTATAAGAAAAGAGCTTTATAGAGAACACAATTTATTCCACTCAATCAGTAGGAGACAATCATAAACCATAAATCTGAGATAGGAGGTTAAACATTAGTTTTAGGTGCTTCCATTTTAGCAAATCAGGTACATGCTATCATATTTTGATAATTTGTGACATTTGATAAGCAACTGTAAAAAAATAATACTTATATGAAACAAGTACTTATAGCTTTCTGTTAGCAGATGAAATGGAAAACTATGTTTCCCAGCTTCCACTGCTGGGAAACACATATGTAATTTTTGAGACCTTATAATTTCAAAATAATTGAACCTTGAGATCTAAAATGACACAAAGCCTTTCTTAGAAAACGAGATGATTGCTGCAAAGTTTAAGATTTTCTTTCACAGAATGAAATAAATGGCTAATTAATATCAGACATGCTGTAATAGCTAGTTTGGGTTATGCTTTATAGCTGCTTTAATCTCTGTGTTAAAATTTATCTATACCCTACAAACTACCCTATGATATTGGTTTAATTAAAATATTTATGCTAATTGAATATATTTGTTTTCATAGAGACTGAATAATGTTTCATCCTAAATCTGATTGATTGATTGATTGATAGATAGATAGATAGATAGATAGATAGATAGATGTATATCAGAAAAGGCTTAACCACCTAAAAGTTTTATAGCCCCTACATAAATGTGATGTAGAGATCTTTAATGAAGGAATTGAAATTTTACAGGTTATATTTAGATTATTCAAATTCAACTTAAAAATCAAATTTATAATATCTGTACATAAGAAACTTATGAAGACCAAAAATATAGCAAAATATGCTAGATTAAATGTATAAAGATTATATCCATCTTTTATGTAAATATGGATGGCATTTTATTATTATAATGTTTATAATAATAATAAATAATAATCATCCTATTATAGGGGCACAAATCCTACTAGATACATTCTTGTTGTTGAAACTACTTCAAAACACTGTGTAGATAAAATGTATTAAAGGTAGAAAAATAAAGATAGAGATAAAGGTTTAAGTTTTAATGGCAACATAAGTATGCTTCTTTGTATATATAAATGTGGACTATTAAGATGCTGGTAAAATACTATATATGAGTAATATATTGCCAAGTGTCTTTATCGTTTGTGTTAATGTTTATCTTTACTTTTGTGGTTTTACAATTGATGTCCTACAGATATTTGCACTCAGTTTTCTGAATTTAGAACTCTATGTTTACCTCAAAATGCTTATTTCTAATAATTGCCAAGGAACAATATTTACTTTTATAAAATTTATCATTTAATATCTAAAAATTATTACTATTTTTCTAGAAAAATATATCCTATCAGAAATTAAATGCATGAATAAAATACATTAGTTACTATTAGTAAGGTTAGTATAGTATATTTAGAAATTGTGTAATTTATATAAGTTAAAGTGGAAATCTATGTGTGGTTTAAGTGATCCAATAGTATTATAAACATGATTTGTAGAAGAAAAGCATACCTTGTACTCACAGTATATTCACCTGAACTTTGTAACATTTTCCTGTGTTCATGTACAGGAAGAGTCCCAGAAAGATTCTCTGCCAAAAAAGAAAACCCAAAACCAAATAAAACGAAAATGAAAAAGAATCCAATTATTAACCATAACTGGTGAATAAGATGTTGGTCATTATAAGACTTCATTGTTTCATCTCTGTAAGAGCAACCTTCATAATTTTGCCTATAAAAAAATGCCATTCCTGGGTGACACCTGTGGCTCAAAATAGTAGGGCACTGGCCCCATATGCCGGAGATGGTGGGTTCAAACCCAACCCTGGCCAGAAAAACTGCAAAAAAGAAAAAAAAAAAGCTATTTATTTCTTAGTGTAACCTTTTATTAATGCTTTTATAAAATTTCTTTAAATTTACATCCGTGAAATTCAATAGCTGTACTAATGTGTTCAGTATTTTATGTCAAATAATTTCAAAATGAAAATTAAAAAAAAAGAAACAGATATTTGAATATTAGTAAAAGATGTTGCTACATATCAATAGTTTTAAACATGCAAAATATTTTCATGTATCAATTTTGTAATATATTCCTTTAATAAGAAAATGTGTAGAAATAGAACAAACTACTCATTTTGTTTAGAATTGAACCGCAGACTTCTGAGGTAATGGTGAATACAAGGTAGAAAAGAGGAAGGTAACTTGAAATTTTGCTTTAGAATTATTTAGAGGTACTCATGTTTTTCTTCTACTCCCTAAAGTTGCTGTTGACAGAATTTCTTTCTGCAGTAGGTCCTTGGTCTCAGGGATTCAAAGAATGAACGCACAGACTACAGATCAGAGATAAAATAGGATTTTTTAGATAAAAAGGAATACAGAAGGAAAAAAAGCACCAGAGCTTCTGGCAGAGAGAAAGACCCACGTAGGAAGTCTCCATGCAGGTCTTTTGTTTAGGGGTAAAGGTCTTGAATATTACATTTGGCCAGGACTTGGTAGATGGGAGGCACGTTTCAGGGTTAATGAGCATAATAACAAATAAATGAATGCAATCTCTCCCGCAGGGGGCAAACTGCAGGGTATTCGCTTTAGAAGAAATTATATGAAATTGCCCAGGCCTAGGAAATTTACATGAAATTGCCCAAGTCTAGGAAAAGGGAGGTTCCTATCCAGTCCTGAATAGGGGAACCCTGAGTCACTAGGACTGACCCTGCAATGTCCCAGTAAATTTGGAGGTGTATTCCATGGAAAGAAGACAATGGAGTGCCCCTGGACTTGAGGATAACAGGCAAATTAAGAAAGTAAAATGGAAAATGTGGAATTAAGTGAAAGTATATTTATTAACATTGAAATTCACCTTGATCCACCCACCAAACTTTTTCATTCCAGTTCTCAAAATGGAAGGATTTGCTATTATTCTTTGTAAAAGAAGACCGGAAAATTCTTCTATGAAATTCTAAACAGCCCACTGAAGAGTATTAAGATACTGACATGGGAGCTTCTGAATTAAACATTCAAGTCTGATTATTACTAATTTAATGAACCTTTATGAACCAAGGAGGCCCACAGTCAATAAGACCCACTTTTTTGTTTGTTTGTTTTTGAGACAGAGTCTCACTTTGTTGCTCACAGTAGGGTGCTGTGGCTTGGAGCAACGTCATACTATTGGCCTCAAGCAATTCTCAAACATAGCTCACCTCAAAGCTCACAGCAACCTCAAATAGCTGGGACTTAAGCACCTGCCACAATGCCTGGATATTTTTAGAGATGGGTCTTGGGTCTTGCTCTTGCTCAGGCTGGTCTCAAACCCATGAGCTCAGGCAATCCACCCACCTCAGCCTCCCAGAGTGCTAGGATTATAGGCAGGAGCCACTGTACCTGGCATAAGACTTAAAGATTTATAGAAAAAGATCCTAACTGTAGAGTTAAAGTAAATAGTCATTATCAAGAGGACTTTGAGGAGACCCCTGATATGAAATAAACAGATCAAAACAAATAAACAAGAAAACAAAAATAAAAGAAATTTCACAAAAACATTTAAAAGGAGGAAAAAATAACTCAATATCGTTAGACTGATAAAACAAATGTATCTGTAAGAAGGCCAGGATGTGATGAAAAAGATATAGTCAGGGAATGTGAAAGAACTTTCAGAAATATAAAATATATATAAGAAATGAAAACTCAATATATTGACTGAAAATTTAAATTAAGGAAATCTTTCAAAAAGTAGAGCAAAAAGACAAATATACGAGTAATGGGTGAGAAAAGTTCAGAAAATCATACAATCAAGTCTGAGTTCAACGTATGAATAAGAAGAGGTCCTATGAGAGAACAATAAAAAAAATGAATGAGGAAATAAAATAAATCAGTAAATTATTCTTGAAATGAAGGGATAAGTTTCCCTTCATTCAAGAGTGAATAGATTTGCCAAGTACATAAAAGTACAATGTAGGAAAATAGGTCCACACATGCATATTATACTAAAATTTTCAATACTATTATCAAAAACAGTAGGATTTTCAGTGATAAAAATAACAGATTTTCCAGAAAGAGTTACAAGACTTATTTGAAGCTCGAAGACAATGAAGGTATTGTAGGGATGGAAAGCACAGTAGGTACCCCATGTGGGATGAGAAAAGAATTTCTCTAGACAAAAGTTAAGATATAAAGTATAGAATTCATTTTATCTTGGAAAAAGAGAGGGAATGAGAGGAAAGAGTGGGGAAGAGAGAGAACGGAGAGCAGGGAGATGGCATGGCATCCCAAATAAAGAAAGAATGCCCACAGTTAGGCAAAGTGGTTAGCTGCATTTAAAGGGGACAAAAAGAGGTAGCTGCAGCCAAATTTACAAAGCATTGTGGATGTGAATGCTTTATCCAGTTGTTTTCCTCCAGTAAGTTTGAAGATGAACTTTTTCCAGGTACTTCTGATCCTCAGCGCTGATTGTTCACCTACATTCTCAGGAACACCTTGTGGCTAAAGGAACAAATTCTAAAGGACATAGGATGAAATGTAAAAGGAAAGAATTTACCTTTCTTTTTGGTCTGCTCTCTGCATTGGTTTGTGAATAAGGAACTCCATGGAGCAATAAAAAGAAAAAGAAAACAGGGAGAGAGACACTGGTTTTAGTCCCTACTGAAAAATGATGAACTAATAATTTCTCTATCATTCCACTATATAGACTGACCATCCTTACGAGCATGACTGAAAATATCAAGAAAATCTGTTTTAACCAATTATTCAGTTTCTAAAAGGCCTGTCAACTAAATGTGATTAGAGATGTTTTGACATGAAAAGTGATGAAAAAATATTTACCGTCATTCAGTCATTGTCAAAAAGAAACTGGTGGATAGATGTAAAAGAAAATCAAGTAATTAACTAATTAGAATTTTAGGTTGTTGAACACACAAGAGGCACAGAGAATCCTAAAGTAGTAAGCAAGAAAGATATAGACAGCAAATAATCCATATCAGAGCAAGTTAGAATTTATTGTAAGGTATATTCCTGAGAAGATGACATTATAAGTCATTGGGTGCATATGAATATATTTAGAGAGATATTTTATTTCCAGAGACAAACTTGGAAAAATAAGTAGCAAAATGTAGAAAAAAATAAGGACGTATAAAGGACAGTTATTAACTCCAGGGAAAATAACAAATTGTTCATGAGAAACAACAAAAATATTCACTGTGGTTCAGGTGTGAATAATGTCTACATAGTCATAATAATGTCAGTATAGACTATTGCTCTAACTGGAATTATAGCTATATGTAGAAATGGACAGAAAGAAAGTTTGGATGAGGTGATAAAGTTAAATTCTTAAGATACAGAGATAAACAATAAATGCAAAAAATAATGTAATTAAAAGCAATTGATTTCATAAAGCAGTGAATGTTGAGTGTTTTTGAGGAGGGGACTGGGACAATACCACATTTTATGAAGAAAGTTTTGACACTTTAAGTGAAATATTGTGTCTGAGAAAATTAAATATAATTTTGCGAAAAAAGATCATTTAAAAAAGAGATTGTGAAATTGAAGTACAAAAGACAATACTGCCTGAGAGAGCAAACTTTTCTTGAGCAGGTAACATACATAGAAAGGAACCATATTAACAGCAGAAACAGTTGGGAATTACTGAATTGTATTTTCTATATGACCTATGCAAGTCCATATCTTAAGTCTTGTTTGCTTCTTAATTCCATTGAGACTGCTTGTAAATTGCTTGAAATTCCCTCCCCATGCTCACCAGATGGAATGCTTATCATGTATTCCATTCTTTTCTTTGATCTGAAAGAATACAGTTTACATTTACAACTAATTCAATTTCATGCAGAAGATGTCTGATGTAAAAAAAAAATCACAAAATGCTAGACGAACATTTACAGTACAATAAAAAGCGTGATTATAAACATTGTTATAATCACATCATACATAAAACCACATTAACTTTTAACCAGATTATCATCTGGAAGGCAATGTACATGCTCTGAGATCAGAGCCATTGCTCCAAGGTTTTAAATTGAAATGGAATGGTGTCAAAGGAAAAAAGAAAGAAAAAAAGAACCCCCCCAAATCCAAACCCCCAAAACAAAAACCTGAACACAAAGAATAAACAGAATAAACCTAGAAAGCATGAAGACAAATTTGATGTGTTGTAAGACTGATATAATTTGAAATCAAGTATTATTCAATTAACTAAAAATCATAGTACGAAATTAGTTACAAATTAATATATTCATTTTGAAGCCTTCACACAGAAAGGATCAGATAAGACGGGTATTACAGTGGCCTAAAGAATGACATCAGGAGTACATCCACTTTGCAGACTGCTGGCCAAGCAATAACATATTTTGGCAGCAGCAGCATACAGAGGAAAAGGAGTATGCTTTTTAAATTTCTCCAAAATATTCTTTTTAAATTCAACTCATGATCTCAGATAATATACAGCTCAAAGTTAAAAGAAACAAAAGTCAAGTTAGACTCAGGCTTTCGCATCAAATTGATAGAGGTATTATAAGTACTAATAGTCAACATGAGTAATAACAATGAAAATTGTTTTCTAAAAGTACTACGGGGTCTTTCAAAGAAAATTATATCAATAAAGTGGAAATAGATTTTTAATGAGTGCTTGGTTTATTAGTCAAAAAATAACCATCAAACTCCAATTGCCATACAAGATACTTTTTACAGAGTAGAACAACAATTCATTTTTATACCTTGAAAGTGGTGTGTATATGTGTGTGTGTGTATATGTGTGTGTGTGTGTATGCATGTTTTAAAATGTAGGAGGTGGCATTTTAACCTTTCTATATATTTTTTTCTTCAAATAGAATTCTTTCATGAAATGAAGTTCATTTTAGGTTCAGATGTAAAAAAAAACAAAAAAAAAAAACAATGGTATACTATACGTAGCTAACTATAACCAAATAAAGAACTTATTTTAATTTAGGAGAGATTATCAAATACTTAGGCGCTTCATAAAGCTCAAGCACCACAATCCATAACCAGGCCTGGAGACCTGATTCAGTCAACGTGTTTATCCAAGAAATCTGGACCTGAATAAATGCATTTTTCATTTATAACATCATGATACTTTTATATTCTAAGACAAGCTTTCACCAAAAACATTCTTCTTTTTGGTCTGTGGTTAAAATGCTCTTGATTTTATCCTCTCAAAGATCTGGAGGAATATGAACTGTTTGAAATGATATTCACAGAGCATGAGCTCTAAATTTCACGGTGTCAGAGTGGCAAAACATACCCACTATGAAGTAAAACGTGAGAAATGAAAAGAAATGTGGTTTGTCAAATTTTCCTGACTTGATGCATTGTTATTGTTCTTTGTTCTTGCTTTTTACCTCTGCTGTCTTCATGCTTCTTTTCTGTGTGTGTGCGTGGGGGGGGGGGGGGTTGAATGTGTTGCTTAATTCAAATTACTTAAAATTAATTATAACATTGAGTTCAATTATAAAACTCAATCGCCTCTTCCCTGTTCTATTGCCTGCTTCACAACTATTTCAACAAACCTTTAGATTTAAGAATTGACCACTTGAGTCAATTAAATTTTTGATTTGTCAAAAGTTTATGAGAATTTGATTAAAGCAGGTCTGTGTGAATAAATAGATGGTTGGTCTATTCTGCATAAAGTATATTTTAAAGTAGAAGAGCAAAGCATGAGGAAAAAAAATTCATAAACTGAGGAATGCCTTTTACATACTT
Organism: Loris lydekkerianus; assembly: GCA_963574355.1. NCBI lineage: Eukaryota > Metazoa > Chordata > Mammalia > Primates > Lorisidae > Loris > Loris lydekkerianus. Next base: position 4,862 of record CAUYPK010134231.1, on the reverse strand, counting down.
TTTAGAAGTATAAACTTTGAAGCCAGATAATCTGTGTTCATTACCAGTGTGGAAAAAATACTTGTTGGCTGTGCAGCTCCCTAATCTGTGAAATGGGATGAATAACATCTGTTGAAGATTTTTCAAATTGTGACTTTCCAAAAGCCCATCTGCATCAGAACCGCTTGAGACTCAGATAAACCACATATTGTTGGGCCCTACCTCAGATCCTGGTGTTAAAAGATCCATATTATAAACCAGTATCCCAGGTGATTTTTACATATCCTAAAACTGAAGTCAGTGACCAAGCCTCAGGGTTAACAACCAAGACACTTAAGACCCTGGGAAACTGAGCTTATTATGAATCTGATTTTAATAAGGAAACCAAGAATATCAGATACAATGTTGTCCAGGTTTTTGTTGTGGAGAGGAAGAAGATTCCAGGCAGGACTGCTTCGGAACACCTGGAGGATTGCTCCAAGGGCCTGGTAGGGAGGGACTAGAAAGGGCTCAGAATTTTATGTGCTAGCATACTATTGCAATGAGCACTAGAGCTCTTGTAAAGCGCAGCCCTGAATGTGTGTGGGAGGAGCTGACATGAACATAATTCTGTGGGTTGTGTGGTTTGGGTGAGTGGATTTGTAGCAGGGGAGGTGAAGAATAGCACTGAAGAATTCGGTGACCCTTCCAGGGTGATTCCTTCTTGGGAGTCTCCCTATGGATACATAAGCACTGCCTTTATAATACTGTAAAATATCTTGTATGTGCAGCAGAAACTTTAAGTTGATTACTCTGTATATAAAAAAAGAAACTAAAGAACAAATAACCAACCAAAAAGGGGATTTGTCCATTTTAAAAATAAAAGATATATAAATCATGCTTTTGCTTTCACTATCTTTCCAATAACAAAAGAATTGATAAAATTCATCCTATCGATACATATATAATTAATTGAAACTGTATAATATTTATAATGCACACATTATATCCTGTCTTATTTAATGAACCAAGCAAAATAACACTCTAAATAAAGTATTCCATAAATTCCATAATGCCTTATTGTTTTAAAAAACTGTGAGAATTAGCTTAAAAAGAAATGCTTTTACTTGTTCTGGATTAAACAAATTAGCTAGTTAGAAATGCCTTATCCTTACATATCTAATTAAAATGAGACCAATGTGGTCCTAAGTTTAAAATAATTATCTTGAATGACTGTGGATTTTATTAATAATTTATCTTTCTTATCATACTCTAGGTGCAAAATATAAATATGTTCTAAGAATTTGAGAATAAATTAAAATCCATAACACAGGAGAAATGTACATACGGTGTAAATGATTAAAGAGAATGTTTAATAGGCAGGGGTGATGTGAAAAGGCATATCTTTTATTGTTCCCTACATAACATCTACCTAGGGATTTATAAATTAGATTACATCTTAGGGGGTTAGAGAGCACACATAGCTCTGTATTTTCTGGCTCACAAAGATTTCTAAAATAAGCTCATAGAGAACTTGGACTACATTTAGCTAGGGTGGGGAAGTCTTACTTATGTATTCAAGCTGAAACAATGAAAGCCTGGTGGTTTGAGCTCCATTGGGTGTTCAGCTTGAGCCTGAACATTTGTTGAATTTAAACCTCTGAATTTTATATGACTTTGAAGGATAGGATGTATGTGTGACTTGTCCATGTGTATACCATTTACATAATCAATCCTATTATTCACTGTACAGAGAGGCAGAGATACATGGTTCCTTTAGGAAAATTGGTTATATTTAGTGGTTCAAGAACAACAATGGACAAGTAGTCTTTACCTAGGGGATACAGACCTGAAAGAGAAAGTGAGTAGGCCATTTCTTATAGTACTACTGGCATTAAATTTGGAATGAAAATGGAGAGGAGAGTGAAATAAACCCCCATTCTTTGTTACATCATTAATTAGAATTATTTAAAAATGTAATGCTAAATAATATTAAAGATTAAATATAGAAAGTTTCCAAAGAATTTCTGTAGTTAAAAAAACAAGCTTCCTCTGATAGGAGAAGTTAAAAACGGAAAAAAGAAAAGTAACATATCTTACTTTATGATACTGTGTAATATACTATATATTTACTTCTTTAGCATTGCAAAGCTACAAAAGAGTCCTGACAACAAAGCTCACATACTAAGACATAAATAAATCTGAGAATATCACTATTTTGAATTCTAAACACTCTATAATTTATTTGTTTTGTAGGAATTGCAGCTACATGGTTCATGTATGTGAGGAATCAGCATGTGAAATATTTTTGATAGGTCTTTTGATGATTTAGAACTGGTTATGATTTTGGTTGCCTAAAGCTCAGGTTTTATATTAAGTTTAGCCATTTTTTCTTTATGTCACAAAGTTTTCATATTGAATAACAGCTTCATTATACCATTGTGGGGGGAGGATGTTCACACACACACACACACACACACACACAAAAAAAAAAAAAAAAAAAGAAAAAAAAAAAACACAGCCATAGAACAAAGCAAAACAAACACAAAAGTAGGAACCTACCCTGGCCTTTTTCCTACTGTCTTCCTCAAGACCACTGGTCTTTTGTATCTGTAAACCTGAAATTGTATGAGCTGTGCTCCAGACATTTCCCATACCAATCTCTTAAACAATTTTATGAAGTACACAACATGTAAAATAATTGATTGAATTTCCTTTTTTCTGTTGATAGGTATCCTCGTAAATACATCCACTCAGCAAATCCTTGAGTGTCCACCTTAATTATGACATAAACTCTTCTTCCTGAACTTTATTTGTAAAATCATAGAGTTAACAACCAGGGCATTACTGTCAATACAGAGTCAAATTGTTATAGATGTCAATGATAACAGACTCCTAGGCAGTGGAGAAACTTCAGGAAACTTCTTCTCCCAAGCTTCATTATAGAGTTCCATAAAATAAGACAAAGAGAAGCGAAATGCCTATGCAGTATGGGAGTTACAAAGCTAGTTTCTAATGTACCCAAAGGCCCTTTTGATTTTTCTTTTCTTTTTTGAAAAAAAAAGTGCAGCCTTTCGGCTGGAGACGCCATCTTTCAGTAATTCACCAAAATGACAAACACAAAGGGAAAGAGGAGAGGCGCTCGATACATGTTCTCTAGGCCTTTTAGAAAACATGGAGTTGTTCCTTTGGCCACATATCTGTGAATCTACAAGAAAGGTGTTATTGTAGATATCAAGAGAATGGGTACTACCATGGCAAAACTGGAAGAGCCTACAGTGTTACCCAGCATGCTGTTGCACTGTTGTAAATAAACAAGGGCAAAATTCTTGCTGAGAGGATTAACGTTAGTATTGAGCATATTAAGCACTCTAAGAGCAGAGATCGCTTCCTGAAATGTGTGATGGAAAATGATCATAAAAAGGAAGAAGCCAAAGAGAAAGGTACCTGGGTTCAGCTGAAATGCCAGCCTGCTCTACCCACAGAAGCACACGCTGTGAGAACCAATGAAAGGAGCCTGAGTTTCTGGAACCCGTTCCCTATGACTTCATGGCATAATAAGCATATACCATAGTACACAAGAGAACCAATGGAACCATGATATTACGTGCTGGAACCTATTTATTCCCCCGTGAATTCATTTCATAATAGGCGTACAGCATAGCACACAGGATAACCAAGAGACCCCATGTAACAATAATATAAGATGCTGGAACCTATTCCCCATGAATTCATGGCATAATAGTCATACAAAGCTTTGTCACATTCAATGGCAAGGCACCTCCCTGAGCTGCTTGAACCTTTTCCCTATGAATTCATGGCATAATAGGTATTAAAAATAAAAGGCCGGGGCGGCACCTGTGGCTCAGTGAGTAGGGCGCTGGCCCCATATACCAAGGGTGGCGGGTTCAAGCCCAGCCCTGGCCAAACTACAACAAAAAAATAGCTGGGCGTTGTGGCGGGTGCCTGTAGTCCCAGCTGCTTGGGAGGCTGAGGCAGGAGAATCGTGTAAGCCCAAGAGCTGGAGGTTGCTGTGAGTCTTGTGACGTCATGGCACTCTACCCAGGGCGGTAAAGTGAGACTCTGTCTCTACAAAAAAAAAAATAATAATAATAAAATAAAAGGCCAAAATTGTAAAAATTAAAAAAAAAAAAAAGAAAGAAAATGAAAGTGGCTTCCTTGTCATTTTAATTCCATTGGTGGAATCCAGGGCTTGTGGTTGGCTGGCTGTCCTACTTGCTTTCGAGAACTTCATATTGGCTGGTCCTGCTTCCTGTTGACATGAGAGGCTCATGTGGGAGACCAGCATAGAGGTGACTCTGGATGTTTTTCTGCCCCTTAAAGCAACAGGAGAGAGCTGGGGCTATAGGTGGCCTCTTCTCCCAAAATGTTGGCCAGTTTTGTTCATAGCAGTGAAAAAAAAAGCAGCCCTAGGTTGAGCTGATTCTGGTTGGAAATTCTTTTACTTGTCCTGCTTCTGGGAAGGTGTGTACCTAATACTTTCTCTTCAGCTTAATCAGCATAGTATCTGTTTTCTTTTTCTTTTTCTTTTTTTTTTTTTGTAGAGACAGAGTCTCAATTTATCACCCTCTGTAGAGTGCTATGGCTTCACAGCTCACAGCAACCTCAAACTCTTGAGCTTAGGCGATTCTCTTGCCTCAGCCTCCCAAGTAGCTGGGACTATAGGCATCTGCCACTATGCCCAGATATTTTATTGTTGCAATTTGGCTGGGGCTGGATTTAAACCCCCCACCCTTCATATCTGGGGCTGGCGCCCTACTCACTGAGCCACAGGCGCCACTGAGAATTACATTTTGTACTAATCAATGTTCACATGACTTCTCCCTATCTTTCAATCTTCCATATATATTTTTGCAAAGGTTAAAGTAAGAAGGTAGGAAAGT
>CAUYPK010134230.1:0-25226 GCA_963574355.1 Loris lydekkerianus | reverse complement strand
CCAAAAATGTCCTGTGTTCATCTTCATATTTTCGTTTAGCTTTGCATTTTGCCATTTTGAGTGAGGGTAAAAATCCTGCAGTGATGGTGAGGGTGTGCTGCGTCCTCCACACTAAGAACTAACGGCAAGATGTGATACAACATGTGACACACGGGTCCCCGGCTCGCTGGCCCGTGCAGTTGTTTCCGAGGGATGGGAGATGGGATGACGCAGCCTGGGGGGCGGGACTACGCGCTCAGAGATCTCTCCTCAGAGGCCCCTCCTCAGAAGCAGCATAACAAAATCCAAATGTGGCAAAGAGCCACAGTATACAAAATAATGATAAGAGGCAAAGAGCCGCATTCATTTTGGCCGGGAGCCGCATGCGGCTCGAGAGTCACGTGTTCGCCACCCCTGAACTATAGGTTCAATTGTGCAATGAGATAAAAAAAGGTTGAAAAACACTGGATTCAAGTTATGTGAAATTAATGATGGAGTACAGGTTGAGCAATGCTGCCACAGAATATTTTTAAAAACTCTTGCTACAGTGGCTTTTGCCATTTTTACATGATATAATAATAGAGTTATTTATTTATTTTATTATTTGTAAACAATTTTTTATTCTGCAAAACAAAATTTAGCAGTAATTAGCCCCAAAATTTCTCATTTTAAACATAAAATAAAGTATCGATTTCCTCAAGAAAGTTGATGATGAACAAATGACTTGCACAAATTATATGTTATTATTCTCAATATAACATGGGGCCATAGTGCCATTATTATTACATCAGTGACATAAAGACCTAAAGATACAAACTTGTTAAGAGATTACTGGAATTTTTTCAGAAGTTAGTAGCTAGTAACATTAGCAAGATGGCAGAATAAGAACTTTTAGGCCTCATCTCCCCACAGAAACACTAATTCAGGCACCAACCCACAGGTAAGAATATTTCTGTGGGAGCCCCAGGACCCTAGTGCAGAAAAAAACCTGTGTGGACCCAATAAAGAGGGTAAAAAGAACAGCTTCACTGTACCCACATTTCCACTTCCCCAAGGCAGCACAGCTTGGTGCTAAGAGAGGCCCCCTGCAGCCCACAATTTGTCCAACAGAGAAAAATGAGAGTAAAGTAAGTGCAGAGCCTCCCCAGCCTTGGTGATGCTCCCTAAACACTGAGGGAATCAAAACAGCTGAATTGTATGAAGGGGCAGAAAGGAGCACGGAGAGGGGGCAGAAGATCATAGCAACTGGATCACAGTTTTTAATTGCCAGCCACATATCTTGCCAACCAGTGTAAGGATCTGCCCATGAGCCCCACAGGAAAAGTAGCCTATGAATTCATCCAACCAGCCAACACAAGCCTTTAGCACCCTATGCATCACCCCTGTGACTAGTGTCATGCACTACATTCCAGTGCATGGTATCTGCATCCCCCACAGATATACACAATACCCTGCAGACAGCACCAAGATCACAAGGTTCAGATTGTAGTAGTAAGCTCAAATAACAGATTATAGAAGTACAAACTTTAACAGTTGAGGGTATGACCCTATGGAAAGTAGACAAAAGGCTCTCAGCAGCAGACCTAGCTTTGAAAGCTCAAGAGAAGGCACATAACACAAGAACTTCTTCCCAAAGAGGAAACAAGAGTAGAGCAGATGCATCCAAAGAAAAGGGCTGAAAGACCCTCATTATCTCTACCCAAGATCTAGTAAAGATGTTTCTCTCTAGTAACCAATCAGTAAAGACTGAAGTAGATAATTATTTCTTCCAATGCAAAGACAGCTATGCAAAGATTCAAAGAGCAAGAAAAAACAAAGTTAAATCTATCACATCTCCTAATTTGAAATTGTGTTACAAAGCTGTATTAATCAAAGTAGTATGTTAGTAACATAAAAAAGACACATAAACAAATGAAATCAAATACAGAAACCAGAAATAAACCTATGATATGTAGTCAATTAATTTTTGAAAAGGGCAACACCATACACAATGGGATAAATTCTTTAATAAATGGTTTTGAGAAAGCTAGATATCCACATGCAAAATAATAAAATTAGATGTTTATCTAACACAATACTGAAAAAACTGACTCAAGTGTACTCAAAGACTTAAATGTTAAGACCTGAAACCATAAAACTCCCAGAAGAAAACAAAGGACAAAAGCTCATTGACATTAATCTTGACAATAATTTTTTGTGTATGACACCAAAAGTTCAGGCAACAAAAGCAATAACATAAGTAGAAACACATCAAACTAAAAAGCTTCTGCACAGTGAAGAAAACAATCAACAAAATGCAAAGTAAATACTATTGTTTGAATGCATCCCCCAAATTTCATGAGTTGGAAACTTAATTCCTAAGATGGCAGTATTGAAAACCAGGGCCCATCAGAGGCTCTTTCCTCATGAATGGATTCATCAAGTCATAGATTAATGGGATTTTCCAGGTAGCTCCAAAGTCTGAGGAAGGTGAAAGGCCAAAGAAAGAAGCTGATATTAAATTTATTCAGTTTCTCAGAAAGAGAAAGTAGCCATGTCTCAGGCAGTGGCTAAATGAGACAAGATGGCAGATTCTTGTACTATTACCCACAAGAACTAGGGCCCATATATTATAGGGAAGGAATGTGTAAGACAATTGAAGTTGAAAGGCAAGAATGCTAAGTGAATCTGCATAAGAGCAGGATTTATAGGCTGGATTGTTCTGATCCAAAGGCAAGAATTACAGTAACAGTAGATATGTTAGAGGTATTCCTGAAATAGGGGTTAATCAGAAATCAGCCTGGTAGATTAACATCCAAGATGGAGTTACCTAAGCCCCTATGTGGGTTAATAAATAAATGGCTTCTCCTGGGAGTGGAAGAAGAAAGATGTGAGCAAGCATAATCAGCGACCTCACAATATCATGCCAGGCCCTGCACTGCTTTGGGACTGTGCAGTGGATCCCCAGCAGTACAAAGGCTCTTATATGCAGTCCTCTACTTGGACTTCTTAGCCTCTATAACTTTAAGAAATAAATTTCTTTTCTTTATACATCACCTAGTTTTAGATATTCTATTACAAGCTATTATTTCTAAACAGAAAATGGACTAATATAGCAAACTATGGAATGAAAATAAATATTTGCAAGCAATATATCTGATGAGGATTAATACTCAAAATATACAAGAATTTCAACAGCAACAAAACTCCAACAAAAACAAACAATCTGATTTTAAAATGGGTAAGGAACATGAAAAGACATTTCTCCAAAGAAGACATACAAATAGCCAACCGATACATGAAAGTGTGCTCAATATTACCAATCATCAGGGAAACACAAATCAAAACCACAATGAGATATCACTTCACCCTAATCAACTGGTTACTATTAAAAAACAAAAGATAAAAGGTATAAGCAAGGATGTGGAGAAAGCAGAACATTTGTACATTCTTGGTGGGAATGGGAATTAAGCTGTTATGAAAACAGTATGAAGTTTCAGCAAAAGATAAAAATAAATTTCAAAATGATCCAGCAATTTCACTTCTGGTACATTCAAAAAAATTGAAGTAATATCTGAACTGCAATTTTCATTGTAGCATTATTCATAATAGCCAAGATATAGAAACAATTTAAATGTCCATCAGTAGATGACTTGATAAAGAAAATGTGGTATATACTTACATATAGTTAGCCTTAAAAATAAGGAAATCCTTAGCCAGGTGTTGTGGTGGGCACCTGTAGTCCCAGCTACTGGGGAGGCTGAGGCAAGAGAATTGCTTAAGCCCAAGAGTTTGAGGTTGCTGTGAGCTGTGACACCATGGCACTCTACCAAAGGCAACATAGTGAGACTCTGTCTCAAAAAAAAAAGAAGGAAATCCTGCCATTTTCAACAACATAAAAGGACAAGGAAAATATAATGCTACATGAGAAAGTCAGAAACAGAAAAACAAATATTATATAATGTCAGTTACATGTGGAATGTAAAATAGTCAAACTCATAGAAACAGTAAGTAGAATGGTAGTTGCCAGGGACTCTGAGAGGGAAAGATGGTAAGGAGATTGTTAAAGGGCATAAATCCCCAGCAAAATAAATAAGCCCAAAGATCTAATATATAGCTTAGTGCTTCTTGCTAACAATACTGTATTATATACTTAAAATTTACTAAGAGGATAGATGTTATGGTAAGTACTCTTACACACATACACACAAACAGACATATTCATATGGACAAAACATAGTGGTATTAGTAATAAAGAGGGCAGAAAGAAATTTTGGGACATACTATGTATATTTGAGTTCTTAATGGTAGTGATGGTTTCATAGGTGTATAATTATCTCTTTAATAGATATACTCTTAGGTGTATATGTTAAATATGCATAGATTTTTATGTCAATCACACCTCAATAAAGTGGTTTTAAAAATAGTAGCTATTTTAATGTAATCAAATATGACCTTTAACATTAGCATCTCCAGAAAACATATTGTGTCCCATTCTAATTCTGTTTTTTAGAAATTGATTTTGTTCATTTTTTTATTCCAAGATTCCTTTATATGTGTGCAAAAAACTGGCTGTAGAAGTAAAAGGTTTTGAACCCTGTATTAGTTTCCTGTTGCTGCTGTAACAAATTACTAGACATTTAGTGGCTTAAAACTACGCAAATTTATAATCATAATTTCTAGAGATCAGAAATATGCTACACAAAGGAATGATTTATATTCTGAGTGGACAGAGCTGGACAGCATGAGATTTCATCATGCCACATACATTTAAAACTTATGAATTATTTATTTCTGGAATTTTTCATGTAATATTTCCAGATCACAACTGACTGTAGGTAATTGAAACTTTGGAAAGTAACACCATGAATAAGGGGAGACTTCTGTAAGAGTATAAATAAGATATATAAATATTAAGCCAGTTCTCAAATTAAAATGGAATAATAAAAATTCAAAAATAGGCAGAAAAGGGAAAAATAGAAGAAAAACATAGGTTGAACAAATAGAAAACAAATAGCAATGTGGGCAGATTTTATGCAAACCATACAAATAGTTACATTAAGGGTAAATGACAGAGAATTTTAATTAAAATATAGGGATGTTCAAATTGAATAACAAGACAATTAAGTTCGCAAATATGTTTTTACATTGGTAGCACTATACAAACAACTGAGAGAGGTTTCATAACCTTAGTATATCAGTGCCTCACAGCTGTGTTCATGTCAACATGTGATAGTGTCTTCCTGAGTGGAGTTCATCATTGCTGCCATCGTAAGAATGTTGGAGCTTGAATTAGAGCAATGAACAAACACTTGTAAATTCTTGCTAAACTTGGCAAAAGTGGGCATGATATCAGGAATATGTTAGTCCAAGTTTATGGGGATAATGTCATGAAGCAAACAGCAGTGTACATGTGGATTAAACATTTTCTGTGGTGAGAGAAAGTGTCACTAGTGAAGAGAGGTCAGAGCAGTCCTGGTAACAAGCAGAGGTCAGAGCAGTCCTGGTAACAAGCAGGACTAATGAGAACATTGCAAAAATTGCTTGAGTGTGTCAAAATCACCATCTGCCTATGAGAAACATAGCAGACCAAGTAAGTCAATAGAGAAACAGGAAAATTTTAACAGAAAATCTTAGCATGAGAAATATATGGCTCTTGCATCACAACAACATACCAGCTCACACAGCACTGTCGGTACAGGGGTTTTTTTATTACAAGTTAATATGAGGGTACAGATGTATACATTACATTGTTTTTAATTCTAAGGTAAAGTTGAAGTTGTAATTGAGCCCTTTATCCAGGGGGCATGATGAACACTCTCACATTATCCAGCTTAGGTGAGATCCCACCAGTTGCCCTTTTGTGAAGGAGTTTTTAGCCAGTAAACAAATAACCGTATAGGAACATTCTCCCCACTCACCTGATCTGGCCCCAAGTGACATTTTTCTTTATCCAAGTATAAAGGAAATATTTAAAGGAAGACATTTTGAAGACATTCAGAACATCAAAGGTACACTGACAGCTTTGATGACCATTGCAGAAAAAGAGTTCTCAAATTGCTTTGAAGGATGGACCAGACACTGCTGTCAGTGCATAGCCCAAGCGGAGTACATCAAAGGCAACCACAGTGATATTCAGCAATGGGGTTATGTAGCATTTTTGAAGGATGAGTTTATGAACTTAATTATCAGGAATTATCAGGAATTATTATATAAGGTACTCTCAATAAAATGATGGGAAAACATACCACACAAACCCAAGTCAAAAGAAAGTTGGATGGCTATATTAATATGAAGTGGCTTTTAAAACAAGAAATATTGCCTGAAATGAAGAGGAAAAATATATTATGCTAAAGAGTACACTGGATGACATAAAAATCCTAAATGTATACATGCCTAGAAAAATATTTCAAAATATATAAAGCAAAACTGATAAAACTAATAAGAATATACAAATCTGTAACTATTGATAGTGATTTCAACACAACACTCTTAGTAATTGACAGAACAAGTAGAGAGAAAATTATTAAGGATATAGAAGACTTCAACAAAAATATTAACTGACAACTCAACAACATATTAAACCTTATTTTGAAGTAGATATAGGACATACAAAACTATAGATAATAATCTATGTTATGAAACAAACTTCATCCAAGCAAAAACTGATATAATACACAGTGCCTTTTCTGATCATAACAAAATTAAATTATATTACATCAGTAACAGAAAGATATCTGTAAACTCTCCAAATATTTGGACATTAAACTATATATTTCTAAATACTTCATGGGTCAAAAAGCAACTTGAAAAGAAAATTAGAATATATTTTAAATTCAACGAAATGGAAAACACAATGTATCAAAATATCTAAGGTGCTAAATAAATGCTTAGGGTGAATTGTATGGTGCAAAATACTTCTAAAAAAAGTCTTTGATCAATTATCTAAGAACAATGACCTAACACCCGTTCCCTCTTCCTGTGCATCAGAGTGAATTATCTTTAAGAAAGATGCGGGCAGCACCTGTAGCTCAGTGAGTAGGGCACCCATATACCAAAGGTGGTGGGTTCGAATACAGCCCCCACCAAACTGCAACAAAAAAATAGCCAGGCATTGTGGCGGGCGCCTGTAGTCCCAGCTACTTGGGAGGCTGAGGCAAGAGAATCGCCTAAACCCAGGAGTTGGAGGTTGCTGTGAGCTGTAACGCTATGGTACTCTGCCGAGGGTGATAAAATGAGACTCTGTCTCTAAAAAAAAAACCTAAAAAAAAAGAAAGATGCACATGCCCAAAACATAGATTTTCTAAACACATGCATGTGCATTTTGAAGCCAGACATTATAATCAATTAAGATGTGTTCCTAGAACATCTGGTCACCAGCCAGGCATCCAATTTAGGAAACATCACTTTAAGCATTAAATTCAATTGCTTTCAGTAACATTTTGCCTCCTTCCTTTGAAAACAAAAATGTCTGCTTCAAAACTGTATTACAAAGGAAGTTTGTTTTTTACTTACCACTACTTGTCATTTTCTCTCTCTCTCTCTTCTTTTTTTTTTTTTCTTAAGAGATAGGCTAGCTCTGTCATCCAGAGTGGAGTGCAATGGGGTGGAGAGATAGGGTCTTGCTGTATTGCCCAGGCTGACCTCAAATTCTTGTGTTCAAGGGATTCCCCCAATGTGCTGAGGTTATAGATGTGAGCCACCAGGCTCAGCTATTTGTTTTAGCTTATAAAAAAAGATAAAAATAAACAAAATGTATAATATGAAAGCATAAATAAAATAATGAAGTTATTGTTATAAGTAATGTATCTTGAACTTAAAGTGACCAACCATCACAGATTACCTAAGACCAATGGGATTCCAGAGACATAAGACTTTCAATGCTAAAACTGGGCAAATCAGGATAGATTGGTGACACGAGGCATAAATTTCTAATGAACCATAGAGATCTATTTTAATTGAGCAATTAGAAAATAAATTATTAAAAATAAAACAATTCAGTATTTGTCTTATAACACATGTTAACTTGAATTTTTTCTTCTTTTCATGGATCTAACTTTATGCCGACAAATATGCACATTATATCCTCATAGCCTCCGCTCTGGACCCATCAATGCTTCCTACATTGACTCCATGCATGTTTACACTTTCTCTCTTTTTTATAGCTACCACTGCTTTATTTCTTGGCATCACTATCCAAAATTGTTGAAGGAAACATACCTGGGATCCCCAGTTCCATTTGACCCCATTTTCTGCAAAATGTAACAAAACAACTAGGCTAGGCCTGCCTTGCCTTTGCTTTTCTCTCCCTTTTAGATGGTATAGTCAGTGCAATGGCTCTTGATGCATGAGTAAGTGCCTATGAGTGTCAGTGTGTAAGAATGTGTGTAAGAATGTAGGTGGGCTTTGGCAGATACTACAATCACCAAAAATGCTTTTAAAAATGACACAGAGCCCCCCTTCAGGACTCTGGTATAATTCCTGGAGAACTGAGGTAGGAAGTAGCAAATAATAGCTTGAAAAATGTCTCGCGGTTGATTCTGATGTATCTATCAACACAGCTCTACCAATACACACACACATGCACACACGCACAGGCACACAAACTCACACCTCCCACTGGAATCACGATGAACCAATTCTCTATTTCATTATTGCTAGTATTTATTCAAACTTTCATCCTGCCTCCAAACTTTCAACCACTGCCTCCACACATACATATGCACACACAAACACTCATACATGCACACACATGCACATGCAATCATCATGAAGGTATTTCTCTTTTGGAAGAAAGACAATAGTAAAATAACAGGCAATTCAAATGATGAAAGTTCATGTTCACCCTTGAAGGACTCAAATATCCTCCTTGGAGCCTACAGCTGTGACCAGTGATTGCACATTGTTAAGACTATGCTTTTTATGTATTCTGTTTCCATTAAGAAATATTATTACCAAAGATGTCCTATAATATACTTATATAAAGTATTACTATATTTCATTTTTTTCTGTTGCAATTTCCTACACAGAAAAAAAAAAAACAAAAAAAAAAAACTAGGTTTATGTGTCACAGTTACTATTATCAGGCCCAAAGTTGGTTTCATACGGGATGTGGCAACCTTCCCAGGGCCACTTTAGGAAAGTCCAAGCTCAGAAAAATGGTTTCTGCAAAATACCTTTTGGGTTTATTCCCATCCTAGGAATTGGTTTAGTACATTTGCTGAGCCATATTGAACGTTAGATAGTGATATCTGAGTTTTTCAAGAATTTTCCTTTTAATCTCACAAAAATGAATGGCATATCTAAGTAAAACTCTGTGGATTTATCTCATTGGGAAGTGAATTTGGCTGATGTCTATAATTCTTTATTATAATATTCCTAAACAGAATGTCTTGTTTAGATTGAGATATGAATTTCCGATCTAAGTGCTTTATTTGGATCTAAATAGCCATTCTTCTCCATTTCCTTGTACCTGTCAACCTATCATTTTTTTAATAAGGTATTTTTCTTTGTATTTAATGATAAGCATTACAAATTATCTGCAATGAATATATGTTAATTTATATAACTATTATATATCCCAATGAACAGAATTTGTTTCAAAAATTATTAAAGACTGAGATCATCAACTAAGGTAAAAAATTCAACTCAAATATGCAAGAATATCACTATGTTTTCTCTAAATGTGCTTCCTTTTTCTCTTGAATCTATAGTTTCACTCAGTGGCAAATGTGAGTTTATCGTGGATCAAGGGAGGTTGAACACTTCCAGTTAAACACAGCTGAATTTCTCCTGGTTTCAGAAGTCATTTTTAGTAAATACTGAGTTAAGTCAAAGATCTGAGGATTTCTGCCCATTTATCTTCCCCCAGATATTTTCAGGATACAAAAGGAAGACGATAGATGTAGGAGGCCAGCCTGCTTCAGTGTTGGCTCCTGTTAGAAAATGCAGGTTTTATTCGTATTTATATATGAGGCCACTATCATTCTTGATAATAAAAAATGTAAAAAATTAATGAATGAATTAATTAAAAGTATTCTGGGTCATAGAAGGGGAATGAGCCAGAATCCCTGAGATCTTTTGCTAGCTTCTTCCTGGGTAAACCTTGTGCTTTCTAGTAATCTAAACAACTAAGGTTGAAAAAAATTTCAAAGTAAGTACACAAGTGTTCAACAGACTGAATGGTATATATCTGAAGGTCAAAATAAGCCATAGGACAAGAATCATTTTGTTCTCAGCCACTCAAGTGATATCATCAATATCTACGTAACCACCAGCAATACTGGTAGGAAGGTAACATTCTAGAAATCTTAGTAAAATATATTTAATATGACTTCACTAATAGAAAATCTGTGATAATCCAGACAGAGACTCACCGGAACTTTAACTTTGGGCTCTGAATGAGAAGCACAAACATAAGTATATTTACAATATTAACCCATTTAAAATGAATGTAAACTGTTTAAGCATTTTATAATATTAACAAATTCATAAAGACAAAAAGGAGAATAGTGTTAGAGAAAGCAGAAGAGAGTAGAGCCCTTTTCCTTGACTCCAACATGGGGGCCCATTCTCAAAAAAAAAAAAAAAAAAAAAAAAAAGAGAGAGAGAGAGAGAGAGGGAGAGGGTAGAATAGAACAGGAATCTGTGCCCATTAAGTTTCAGTTTGGAATGATGAAAATGTTCTGAAGACAGATATTGGTGATGTTTGCATGACAAGGAGAGTGCACCTAATGTCACTGAACTGTCCACTTAGAAATGGCTAAAATGGTTAAATAAACAGTATCCAGAGCAAACAACTATTTTAAATCTTAGTTTGGCTATTCTGTTTTTCAAAGTAGAACATATGCACTCTTAAAATAGCCTCTAATTTTGAAACACGCTACGGTTCAATTCTACCCAGCACAAACATTTATTCCCAGGCAATCTGGAAGAGGTAGTGGCCCACAGGCCTAATTCAGTAGTCAGACCATCAGGACTAACTCCTCACTTTACTGGTTTCCGCTGTGAGAATTGGACAGGTTCCTCCCTCTTTCCTTCTATAAAAGATGTTGATAACAGTAATTACCTCCTAGGCCCTTTGTGAGGTTTAAATGAGTGAATAAATTACAGAGCACTTGGAATAGTCCCTGGCATATACCAAACATTCAGTAAATGTCGGCTAACAAGTTTTATATCAGTGAAACAAAAAATGTTTAAGTTTGTTACTGTATAAAACATTTGTACACCAGTAAAGTAGGGCTGGCTATTTTTTAAATAACATACAAGAAAAAAATATTGATAAGTAGCAAAGAAAATATGCTTAAAAATTTGCAAAAATATCTTTCATAAAACTATTTCAGTTGTGAATGTTTAAAGTTTTATAGATAATTTGTTCTTCCATTGTACAATGGTTCTTGCATTCAAGAAGAACATTTATGCATATATGTCCTCTAAGCAGTAGCTCATGCAGGATAACAGCATTTGACACTTTTCATTTGCAGACTATTAATGGACAACAACTTTAATTGTTATTTATTTATGTTTAAACTTTAATGAAGACATGAATAATTTTAAATTTTTGCTCTATATACAAAAATGAATATTAAACTTGCTATGTAGCCAGCCATCTCATTTTCTAGAAGTATGTCAAATGGAATTTATCACAGGAAATATTTATTTAAAATGGGAATGAGCATGAATAATGAATAAGAGAAGTAGCCATTACTTGTTAAAACCATCACTTGTTACCAAGGAGGAAATATTGTGCTAGTGTCATCATTTCCCTCTTCATAAATCTTTCTGAGGGACCCCCCCCCACCAACTGACACTAACTAATTGTTTACTGTCTATACCAAAATTCTCCCCAACTGTTGACAAACCAATCACAAGGGCACACAGCAGGGGACAGGACCATTTCTTCTACTAATCTTTTAGGCAATTTCTCCCACATATCTTGGCAGGAAGCCTGTAACAGTTTGAACAGAATTGTGCACAATATGTGCAGCGCAGCCAATACTCATTAAGCGCCTTTGTCTCATGCATCTTGTGAACCACAGTATTGCACCCCTGAAGAGCAATGCCTCCAAATGTTATGTTAACATTAAGATCACCAGAAATCGTTAATTTACTAGTCAAATTACATCTCTCAGCAGCATTTAGACAATGTTCTAGGGAATAATCTGCCTATCACCAAGTATAAATGAAATTTTAATGAGTGCTTTCCAGGTATTTCAGACACAGATTAAGGAAGTGCTCTAGAATATGCTTAATGACTAATTTATCACAAGATGAGAACTTAACTTAAACCTAAAACATTCTATGCATTTTTTTCTGATTACAAATAGGATTTTTGTAGCACTTGGGCTTCATTAAAAGACCACTTTTGGAGAGTTAAGGTAAGTCTTCAATTGTTAGCTCCACCTTCTTTTTATTTTTGTTTGTTCCCACATCCACATTTTACTTTACGTCCAGTGCCAGCATTTTCCCACATTATGGGGTTCCTCTTGAATACCCTTCTTATCTCCAATAAAGCTTACTAAGAGCTATTTCCTCTCTTTCTAACTGCACTTGAAAATGTACCTGATCAACAAACGATCTCTGTTTAAAAGGCAGAGTGACCTCCTCTAATCTCCTTTGTTAAACACTCTCAAATGGCCCTATGTACCACAAAAAGCAGTTATCACTGTGGTTTTACACATATACCTATATTCATTATTTCAACTTAGATTTCAAAATTATGCTTGCGTTTTCCTCCTCAGGTTATGCACCAAAAGCTATTAGGCTCTTGGCTGAATCAGCATGAAATCTACATCATCACCATATACCAAGAGGCATTTAGCAAGCAGCATGCAAGTCATGATCTGCAAAATTTGATAAACATAATAACAACCTTGTTTAAATGAAATACTAATAAGTTACATTCCTCAACATCAGAGATTTGTTCAACTAACATCCTGATTGTTTATCTTTACTGGGACACATCCTTGATTGATAAGTGAGCAACTCTTTTTCTTTCAATGACAAAAATCAAATAAAGTACATGACAACCTGAGCAATATGGCAAAAATGGATCTTTAAAGCTGACAAAAAAACCCTCAACTCAACAAAAAATAGATCAATTTAGTCATTGACTATGGACAAGGCCATCACACACAGGTCAAAATTCAACTGCATTTTATTTAACAATCAAAAGGTCATTTTTTTCCTTTTGCCTATTCACTAAATTCTAGCTTCAGCAAACTTCTCTTACTTCAGTTTCTAAAAGTATTTTAAGATGACAATGATAGTATAGTATTTATTGATTTAGAAAATAATTCCGATCTTCCAAACATTGATAGCACGACAAAATTTTATTGGTCTTGTTTTTAACAGATAATGGGCTAAGATATATATATATATATATAAAACAAAAAACAGATTTTATAAGCATAAGATCCTCTTATTTCAGGCAATATCACAAAATAAAATATTGCTTCATGATTTGCCAATAAACAATATTAAAGAAGGCAAATAAAATGACTTGTATAAGCAACTGTGTTCATCACTCTACAGAATCCATACGAACGATAGGTCATGTCCTATCACAGTTTCTGGAGAGCTGAACATGATGATGTTATAAGATCAGCCTTATTCAGACTCACGACTGATGAAGTCAGATCAGAAACAAACTTCTCAAAAGTTGGGTGCTCAATTTTGTAGCAACTGCAACTTTTTGTTATTAAAAGGAAATGGTTTTTAAAGCCCTAATAAAGAAGGATCAAAAAATATTAAAGATTGTATTAATAGTCCTCCCCCACAGCCTCCTCCCCGTGCGCGCGCGCACACACACAGTTAGACAAAACAATTATATACAAAGCCTGGAGAAAAGACGTCATTCATGAAGTGTATGGTGAAAGGTGAAAGAGAGACCACTCTGAAACCAGCCACCTGGGGCCAAATTCTACCTGTAGTGTCTTCCAGCGGGGTGATTAGGGAAAGTTTCTGAACCTCTCTAGCTTCCTTTCTCTCAATTGTCATATAGGTATAATAATGCAGTGTGTCCCAATGGTCTCCCCTAAAGTCATACAGGGAAAATGGGAAATAGTATGCAATGGACCTTTATTTACAAAATATTCATTACAAAATTTTATAAAGAGGTGGCTGACACATAAAGAATTAAGTATCTTATAAAAATATGCAATAAATATTTTGTAAATAAAGGTACTTTTAACTATAATTTCCCATTTTTGCTATGTATGGTGGCTTTAGGAGTGACCTTCAGGACACCTTGTCGTATGTCCCTAAAAATCTTCCCTGTTAACATAGATACAGCTCTTAGAATAGTGCTGGATACATATGAAGTATTACATGTGGCTTTTATTATTATTCCTTTAAGTTTTCAAGTCACTAGTGCATTTTCTATGACATCACATGTTTAGTTTGTGTCTGTCTCTCTCATTTGAGGCTCTTATGGCTAAGCCAAAAAGGTAAGAAGTTCAATGTTGGGCGGTGCCTGTGGCTCAATGGGTACATGCCAGCCCCATATACCGAGGATGGCAGGTTCAAACCCAACCCCTGCCAAACTGCAACAAAAAAATAGCCGGGTGCTGTGGCGGGCACCTGCAGTCCCAGCTACTCGGGAGGCTCAGGCAAGAGAATCACCTAAGCTCAAGACCTGGAGGTTGCTGTGAGCTGTGACACCATGGCACTCCACCGAGGGGAACAAAGTGAGAATTTGTCTCTAAAAAAAGGGAAAGTTCAGTGTTTGCCCAGATCCCTGGTAGCATGAGCCCTAGTCCAGTGAAACATTCTTTTTAGAGGAACAATTGGAAGTCCCCAACATGACAAGTCCTCCAGGGGTGAATAATGGTCTTCAACTTAAAGTTAAAAAGAAGACATTTCAAAGTATTAACACTACCATGATAATAACTTTGAAACTTAATTGCAAAAAATAGGGATAGCAATATCTAATATGACAATTGTCTGACATGTGTGCCAATTAAAGGTCGGTCACAGGAAGCTACAAAAAGGCTTTTTACACATTGCTCATTTGAGTAAAGAGGAATAGCAGTATCTATAAGTAAATTGTGCAAAAAGAACATATTGCAAATATATTTCTATAGCTATATTGCCCATTTTACTGCTGTGTGTCTAATGAACAGGAGAGCTCCAGTCTTTATTAATAGCCTGGAGAACTGGCATTTGCTTTACTAAAAAAATCGCCAGTAAAGGCAGAGGGAGCTCCCACAAGTCATTTACTCTCTAATCAGTGTATTTACCACTGACACAAGGATTTAAAAATTGACCAACATGGAATCAGACACCTGTATCACAATATTTGAAACACTCCAGGCATGAAATGTAAAATGATCACTAGGAATGTCCTGGCAAAAAAATGTATATGGGGCAAGAAAACATTTCAAAACTATTTTTGCTGTGTCTTTTTGTTTCAAGCACTTGACCCAAATAGTCCTACCATGTAAGTATTCTCCCATTGGGACAGACTGGTCAAGGATATTTCAAAATAGTTGTGTCATTTTAAGGAATCCATTTCTCTTGTTTCCTAAGGAGAAAGCTTGCATGTAGATTTTCTTTCAAAGTTCTTTGACAACAGGTATGTTAATAAGATAGTTAATATCACACTTTGTATGTACTTAACACTATGTGTCAGATAATAAATGCAGTGATGATCTATGGAAGTGTTATCATAATTATCAATTTTCAGATTTTTTTCTGAGGGGTCTGTTTGCATTAGGGAGCATTAGTTGGCAAAAATCACATTCCCCTCCAGCACTACTTCTACCATAGCTTTCTAGAAACAACAAATGCTACAAGCCTCCTGGGGATGGGAACAGTTTTGCAATCATGGATGAAGGATTCATCTGGTGCCTTTACACCTAACGGTCCTCAACAGAATCATTTCTACACTGATTATTTCTGATGCTATTCTATTTTGAAATGATTTCTCTGGCTAAGATTTATGTTGAAGAAAATCACAAAGATAAGGAAAATGTTATATTCCCATTATTTAACAGCATTTTCTTCTAGGAATAGGCCATTTTTCCTTATGAAAGATTCTTTGTATGGAAAACTATTTTAGACATGCAAAGGTATTATTTTCCAAATGAATTTTGACAGGATTTTTGTGAAGATGATTAAATTATCTAGATGAGGAACACTGTTTCAGATTTTACAAGGATTTTTCAATCCTACCTTAAAAAAAAAAAAAATTCAAAAGAAGTTATACATCCTGGTCAGGATCACATTGGCTAAATGAAAAACTGATGCAATTATCTCCTACATATAGCCTTTAAAAGAAATTATCTTTATTCAGTGCTCCAGATAACTTGCATAAAAACAATATTTGAAGTTTAATTCAACTAGAAAACTGCACCTTCCTACAGCTACTTGTTTATATAAACTTGACCTTACATAATACAGCAGAAATATAGATTTTATGTAAGTAAGAAAATTAATATATTAATACTTAGTGGTTCTAGTTGTAGTGATTACTTAGGTAAATAGGTTTTATTTCACTTTCCTTGTTGATAAGAAAAAAATAATTGGGCAGAGACCTAGCTCATGTTTTTCTATCTTGAAACAGTTCTTTGTCAAAGCATCATTTATTGAACTGTGTTTCCTAATCTGAATTGCCACCTTTATAATAAACTCCAATTTCCATAAAAAAAAAAAAAAAGAAAAAATACTTGCTGAGCACACTGGCTCATGCCTGTAATCCTAGCACTCTGGGAAGCCAAGGTAGGTGGATTGCCTGAGCTCAGGGGTTCTAGACCAGCCTGAGTAAGAGCAAGACACCATTTCTAAAAATAACCAGGTGCTGTGGCAGGCGCCTGTAATCCCAGCTACTCGGGAGGCTGAAGCAAAAGAATTGCGTAAGGCCGAGAGTTTGAGGTTGCTGTGAGCTGTGATGCCATAATACTCTACCACAGGCAACAAAGTGAGACTCTGTCTCAAAAGAAAGAAAGAAAAAAATAATAATTAGTAGTGATAGATTAATAAGATAACTTTAAAATCATGTGTCTGACAGTTGAAGGTAAAGTTTATGCTATATCAGTTCAAATTTTACTGCTTTTTTAATAATTTGTAAATCATGTTGACACTTTTAAGAAAAACGTCTATATTAGCTAAGTTTAAATTTTACTGCTTTATTATTTCTATTATGTATTTTGGAAATGGAAATCTTTTGACCTTAAAATAACCAGGTAATAAAAGAAAGTAGTAAAAGAAATTGAAAAGCCATGCATCTGACTCTTTATTTCAAACCATTAAAATGAAAGTCAGAAAAAAAAAAAAAAAAGATGACTTCCACTCATAACCAGTTGAAAAAAGAAGCAAATCCCTCTTTATCTTCAAAGTGTATATTGAGGCCAGGAAGACTAAAAATGGATATGCTCTAGTTGGTCAGTATAATGGGTAGTTACTGTCATACTGATATTTTTGAAAACTTAGCCCAGATGGCATAACCTTTGCCATTTTGTATGATAAATTACTTGGGCAATCATTAAACTTATTTCCAAAAAAATGCTTACTATTTTATGAGACATTATGATACAAATACTATATTATAAAGAAAGATAGGAAAAGATAACGTACTCTATTTTGAAATCTCCATCACATTTTAATGTTAACAATGGGTCTGCTTTTTATTGTATCAGTGGTAACATAATATTGAAAAATCTTCTTTGAAAAAAATCCAAAAAGAAGATGAAGAAACATGCCATAAAGGTTTCAAATACATTGTGGAAAGAAATTAAAATTAAACAAAAAAAAAAGTAGGAGTCCTTTACACAAAAATTTCCTTAGCATTTTAACAAGGCTTTGTTATTGGCACTCACGATATTTCACCTATTACCATATTGCCTGCTAATCATTACTAAGTAAAATTGCTAAGGAGAAAAACTATGCTTATTTATATGAAAACATCCAGGTAAAGAGTTTAAAAGTATAAAACTTTACTCTTGACATTTACTCTTATTATATACTAAATCAAACATTAAATCAATACTAATCCTGAGAAGTAACTACCTAAAATACAAAAATACTATTTAATATATCTAAATCTATTTCTGCTCTGTAAGTATTCTTTCAGCTCAGCTCCCTGCACAAACTCAATCTCTGTTCAAGCTTATTTAAACATATTAATTGTTTCCAAGTTTAATTAGGAGATGGCATTAAAAAATGTTGCCAGTTAATGGAGCTACTTAACATGGCTTTAAGCAGACCCCAAAGCCAAGTCTTGTCAGAGGTGGATTCTCTGGACCTACCCTCTTCTAAATCTATCTCAGTGCAGTGATCAAAGAAATGCTATGACCCTGAAATATTGCTTATCCTCCATGTTGGACTTTTCAGAATTATGATCCAGATTCCCCCTGCAATAGTTTCCATTATCACATCTTTTATATGCTATTTTATTATTATTATTATTGTTGTTGGGGATTCATTGAGAGTACAAGAAACCAGGTTACACTAATTGTATTGGTTAGGTAAGTCCCTCTTACAATTGTGTCTTCCTCTCAAAAGGTGCGTCACATGCTGAGACCCCACCCCCCTCCTCCTTTCCCTCTCTCTGCTCTTCCTTCTCCCACCCCACCCCCCACCGTGGACTAGGGCATTTACTGTCCTCATATCAAAATTGAATACACAGAATTCATACTTCTCCGTCGTTGTGATGCTTTACTAAGAATAATGTGTTCCACTTCCATCCAGGTTAATACAAAGGATATAAAGTCTCCATCTTTTTTAATGACTGAATAATATTATTTTATAACTTATGTTTACAGGAGGAAATATGAAGTCCTTGCCCATCAAGCAGACCAAACTTCTAAAATTAATATATTTTTATCTTCTATGTATTTTTGGTCAAATGTTGGCCTTTAATTAAAGAGTAAAGAAATCAAATGAAGTAAAGCATCAAAAATACCCCTTGCACCTCCATTTAGGCATGAGTTTAGAAGCTCCAGGACACTGTCTTAGGAGAGAACTTCCACCTCCAACAAATTGAAGTGTGTTTTCTCTAATTAGTTCCTTAACTGAAATGAAAAGGTAATTTGGATCATTTTTTGAACATAGCAAAGCATTAAGTAAATTCAGCCAAACAGCCATAAGTGTAAAACAAGCAATTAATATAATTTGTATTAATTATACACATATCCACTACAATTATGGACATGGAACTTGAAATGTTGTGTTACTTTAGTACGCTACTGTTGCTTTTAGAGAAGCTATGAATCTCTACACTCAAAAGCCCTAAGAATGCCTGAAAGGTGTCAGCACTGTCATCAGCTATGTTTGCAGATGACTCTGGTATTACAAGCTAAAAGCCACATCTTGCCACATGTCACATATAAAGCCATGGTTTGACTCCAGCCTACTACTCTAGTTAAGAATAATTAGATAAAGCATAATTTATGCCTTATATTACATTAAGAACTGGTGAACTGAGGCTATGAATTTGCATATTTGCCATGAGGAGAAGGATACACTGCACTCTTTCAAAACATTGAGTCCTGAAATCTATTTTTGTAGATGAATTCGTTGAGATACCTTCTGGATAAGGGCTCAAATTATTAAACCAAAACACCAACAGTCTATTACAAAAAAAGAATTTGACTATGTAAATGAAACAAAACAAAAAATCCTGGGAGTTAGAGGACTGCTTTAAAACGAGGATGAGAAAATTGTCTATCTTTCACATATTACAAAAAATATAACTTCAGGAACATGTATCTCTGCTTTGGGTTCTGCAATTTTAAGTTTTAGTCAAAAACTATTTTGCTCAGTCGTGTCTTTTTCTCTTCTCGTTGTAGAGATATATCTCATGTGATATAACAAGATAAAGGCTGTTAAGGCAGCTGCTCAAAATAAAAGGTCTCTAGAAAGCAGCATCTTTAGCTGCATCAAGTCTTCCCTGCGGGGCCATATTCAGACACATGAGCCAAACACAGACCATGTGTCTTCTTCCTCTTGTACAAACCGAAAAACCAAAACACTGGCTGGGGGGAAGAAGATATTAAAATCAGCATTAGGCCTATCAAAGCGACATCATCATTTCAGAACAAATCATTGAATTTTAAGCAATGGATTCAAAATTATGCATTGTTATAAAGTGATCATCATGATAATAGGTAATATTTAAATTATTCTTTGTCTTCGATTTAGAAACTGTGGTTATTTAATGTCACATGTTTTAAACAATGAATGGAACCCTTCATGCAAATACAAAGTATCAAAAATGTAACCTGCTTGCTCTGCCAGAGGCAGCTCAACTGTGAAGTAATCTGGGAAACCACCAAGGACCCCACAAATGAAGTTTCAAATGACACAGTCAATTTCACTTTCACCTAACAGACTCAAGAATAAAATTTAACACTCCCAAGGTTAAAGGAAACAAGTATTTTGCTTCCTCCTATTAGAATTCTAAATAACAAGAAAAACAAGTGTACCACCCAACCAAGGGTATTATAAAATCAAGGAATGTCTTTCTTTGGGAGTCTCAGTAATTCTAGAACCACCTTTGTTTCGATAATAGAAGAGGAAAACAATCAGCCTTAGACCAAATGAATACTATATCCAATCATGTTCGCCAAGGTTATGAATTTCAGTTCAGAATTCTGTAATTTTATTACACTCACTAAATTATTTAAGAATGAATCTATTCCCTAAGGCCATGTACACAAATGACAGTAAACGGCTTGGAAGAAAAAAAAAAAAAGCAAAAACATTCACTTCTTTGACCCAGTGATCCAGTTCCTGAGAAAATATTCTATGGAAATAATATTAAAAATAACAGCATAAAAATAAATACATGTACACACATGCTCAGTGCACTGCTATTTTAAGAGAAAAATAATTTTAAACTTGCTAAATTATGTAATATTCATTAAGTGGCATATTACAGAGCTATTAAAATTATGAAAAGGTGTATGTTATATAAAACAAGCAAAAGACAGGGGCGTCGCCTGTGGCTCAGTGGTTAGGGTGCTGGCCCCATATACCAAGTGTGGTGGGTTCAAACCCAGCCCAAGCCAAACTGCAACAAAAAAATAGCCGGGTGTTTTGGCAGGCACCTGTAGTCACAGCTACTCGGGAGGCTTAGGCAAAAGAATCACCTAAGCCCAGGAGTTGGAAGTTGCTGTGAGCTGTGACGCCATAGTACTCTACCGAGGGCGATAAAGCGAGACTCTGTCTCTACAAAAAAAAAAAAAAAAAAGCAAAAGACAATATCGGGAGTTGCTGTTTCTGTTTGTTCATCCCTGGTGCTACCTGACAGTCTCTCCCACTTTTCTTGTGAATTCCTACTCCAGTCACTAATAATCTCTTAATTGTTCAGTCTGTGCCACTGTGAACCTGTTATTTTGGGTGACATCAACAAGAGGCAAAATAAACTCAGCTTTCTCTGCCTTTGTCGGCCTCCACTTCCTCACTTCCTCACTACCACCCCTCTCCCTTCCTCCCTACCTCTCAAACTACCTCATATGCTTTGTTCCTTTTCTTGTATTCTCTAGTCAGAAATGTGGGAGTCTTCTCTTTCCTCTAAAAAATTACCTCCTAACTATCTGTTGCTTTAGGAACCGGAGTTCTGCCCTCTCTTCTACGCCAAGCTGCTTAGTTCAGATCCTCATGATCTCTTCCTCACACTCCTGCTTTTGCTACCCTCCCCATCTTTCTGCTTTCAGTTAATCAGCAGCACAATTCATCCCCCCATCTTTCCACCAGGTGCTTTTTCAAAAATATTATTTCTGGTCACATCACTTTCTCTTTAAAGTCATTGACTCCTTCAAAGTCAGGAGAGGCTCAAATAGTTTGTACTGCAAGAACATTCCTGCACCCCTCCGTTTCCCAACAGCCTCATTTCTCACTGTTATGCAGGATATGCTGTATTCTTAAGGCACTGAACTGTTTGCATCTCTCCTAGATTCCACAACCTATTGAAAATTCTGCCTGCAATGTTTTTTCTCACTTGTTCCCTTTAGTCTTCTGTGTGCCATTTTACGATTCAAACACACACTTTACATACTTCTAAGTTAATGGTTTATATGTGCGTGCCTTTCACTGTCTATAATCTCCTCTGGCCAGGCCATGTGTCATACTCATTTTGGTAATCCCAGCCCTATAAACAGCACCTGGTACTTAGTAGAGACTGAGACATATCCTTGAATTAATCAACAGATAAATGAATAGGTAAATTAAGGACCTAAAATTATGCAAAATATGCATACAAGTGGTCAAAGACTGGAAATAAATTGAGGAAAATTAAAACAGATTCTGATAACTGGATTTAAACTTTCTAATTTTAGTTAATTTTTTAACAAATTAACTAAAATTAACAAATTAACTAAAAACAATTTCTTGTGAGAGAATAAAATATCATACTCTTCAAAATTCTATATATACAAGTATGTCCACGTATTTATAAATATAGAGAAGAATAGCAAGAAGGTGCTATCAAAGATTCTTTTTTTATCCACCATGATTAGTCACATATCTCAATTGATACCACTTTCCATTAGAATATCCTTTGCCATTGACTTTACCATTAGTTAAAGTTAGAGTAGAAAAAAACATCAACAATAAATCTTTCATTACTATTGATGCATAAAATAATATAGGAGTAGAAGCCTAAATATTTTTTAGTGCTTAAACTACATGATAGCCCACTATGCTGACCGAAATTCTCCCATAGTGGCCGCAAAAGCTAGGAACTAAAAAAGGCTTTGGAGAACATCTAGTCCAGTGCTTTGAACCATGAATTCTGTCATTTAGAAAATAGCATTATTTAATCAGGATATAATGGGAGGGAAGAGACAAATGGTGAGAAACTACAAGTTACTGCACAAATTCTGAGGCATCAAACTTCAGGGAGTTTACAAAAGGAGCCATACAAATCCTGTAATGTAATTTCAACTATTAAATTTTTGAATAGTTGTAAAACAAAATTTTTAAAGATTAAAAAAATTTTTTTTAATTCTACCCCAGATACTTTTTTTTATACAAAGTATAAAATAACAAGTTCCAACCCATAGCGTTTTACCTATCACACACTTCACTTCAAAATATAAGGATGTGCAGAAGCTTCAGCCTGGCCTGGCTTATGGTCCCTGGCATTGGCATTGGGGAATTCGCATGGTATGCCTTCAGAACGTGTCTGAATTGCATCTGAGCTTCAACCTCTGGCCCTATCCCTGCTCTCTTCATGTCTCTGCCAAAAGACTGAGCTCAGAATCAGATTGTTCCCTTTCTGATCTCACTCTCCTGGCCATTCTGTGTCTTGCAGAAAGCAGTGCCTGCAGCAGCATCCTGCCTTCAAGACAGGTTAGGGCTTGTGCCCCTCTCCAGACTCCTAATTTCACTTGCTATGCTTGTTGGAGGCTGCACAGTCCTCTTTTGCACCTTGGTTGCTCTCTGTCCCTCCTCATATTTAATTCATAGAGCAGTAGTATTCACTTCAGTATTACATCCTGTTTTTCTCATTTACACTGCTGTGAGAATGCTTTGCCACTAGAGCCTTCAGATGAACGAGGTGAGGGGGTCTGGGGCCCACAGCCCTTTCCCTGAAGCTCTCTGGGAGTGTCGTCCAAGTCCTCTGAGTGTTGAGGACAGTGGTAATTGCATACATGATGAACTTGGATGCTTCTTTCCTTGATCATGATTCCACTGAAATTGTCAACAGTTAAAATTGTACTCCCCTGGTCTTCATAGAAGATAAAACAGAATCCTTTAGATTTTCCCATCTTCCTGTCCCCATATGAGATCAACGTTAACAATCTCCCCATATTGGGAGAATACAGAGATGATATTTCTTTATCTCAGTTCATAAAGAAGCCCTCCCAGGAAGGTCCAGGCACTGTTCTTGCACATGGAGTTCCAAAATGCATTAGGTGCATTTGGTGCATTCCAAAATGCATTAGGTGCCACTGCAATATCAAAATCTCTTTCACTCAGCTCTCCAACTAGCTTCACTTTGGTTAATAGGTTCACGTCTGCAGAAGCTGTGCCACACAATGGTTCCAGGCGGCTGCACCACACCCACTTCTGGTGGGGGGGCGGGGTGAGGAGGACTGCTTCTGCACATGCCCACTCCCTGCTGCCCTGCCCTGCCGTTTAATGGTCAACCTTTCCTGGTTTGTCATGGTGAAGTTTGCCACTGCTCGTTAGTTTGAAAGAACACTTTCAAAATTTGGATGGCGAGGTTGGAAGAATGGCTTCTGTTCTGAAATGGTGGCTGATCATCTTTATTCCAGGTAATAAATCTTTTGAAGACGCTGCAGAGTGCTAGTTTTACTCTGGACAATTATGAAAGATAGTTATTTGATATATTACAAAACAGGGGCTTAAAGCTTTACTTGATATGTACCTATTATCTTAGAGTGCTCCAGAGAAACAGAAGCAATAAGATATTGGTATAGATATATACCTACAACAGACAAATAGGTCAATTATTATAAGGAATTGGCTCACTGAGTATAGAGGCTAAACAGTCACAAGAGCTGTAGTTAGATTAACTGGAAACCCAGAAAGCCAGGAATGTTTCAGTCTGAAAACCAATAGGCTTTAGACACAAGAGGAGCAGATGTTTCAGTTCAAGCCTGAAGGCCTGAAAAGACCAGTGCCCTAGCTCAAGCAATCATGCAAGAGGAGTTCCTATTGCTTTTGAAAAAGTCAGATGTTTTTGTTCTACTCAGGCCGTGGATTGATTAGATTGGAGCCACCCACGTTGGAGAGGACAGTCTGCTTTACTTAGTCAACAACTCTAAATATTAAATCATCCAAAATCACCCTTGCAGACACACCCAGAATAGTGTTCAACCAAATATCGGTGCACCCTATGACCCAATCAACTTGGCAAATAAGATTAGCCACCACAGCCATAATGTTTCTAGATTAAATGTGTCCAAAAGAGTAACAATACTGCTCCACCATTTCATATCTGTCCATTAATACAAAAGGTGATCTTTTGCTTTCAAAG
The DNA here is from genome assembly GCA_963574355.1 of Loris lydekkerianus. Taxonomy (NCBI): domain Eukaryota; kingdom Metazoa; phylum Chordata; class Mammalia; order Primates; family Lorisidae; genus Loris; species Loris lydekkerianus. The sequence continues at coordinate 322 of CAUYPK010134230.1, read as the reverse complement.
ATGGCTGTTCTCAGGGTGAATACAATGCACCTTTGTGTGCACAGCCCAAAAATAGCACTGAGAAACCAGTAACTACTCACATAGGCAAAAGCTTCAGTGTGCAGCTGCAGTGGCATTTAGCAAAATCTTAGTTTGTTTCAATTTCTCAAAAATAAGCCACTTGTGATTGGATTAAAGATGGTGGCTGAGTAACAGCTTCCCTGCAACTGGGCAAGGTGAGTCTGGGGAGACAAGACTCCAGACATCTCTGGCCGGTGGGATCTGCCTATGATCATCCCTTTGAGGATACAGGGAGCCAGCAAGGGACTTCTGGACCCCAGGA